>VZTU01006316.1:1304-13047 GCA_013400835.1 Zapornia atra | reverse complement strand
CCCACCTGGAGTACTGTGTCCAGTTCTGGGCTCCCTGGGATAAAAAAGACAGGGATCTCCTGGAGAGAGTCCAGAGAAGGACTATGAAGATGATGAAGGGGCTGGAACATCTCCCCTGCGAGGACAGGCTGAGTGAGCTGGGACTGTTCAGTCTGGAGAAAAGAAGACTAAGGGGGGACCTAATTAATGTTTATAAATATCTTAGACATGGGATGCAGGGGGAATTGGCCAGCCCCTTTTCAGTGGTCTGTGGGGACAGGACAAGGGGCAATGGCTGCAAATTGGAGCACAGGAAGCTCCACACCAACATGGGGAAGAACTTTTCCCCAGTGAGGGTGAGGGAGCCCTGGGACAGGCTGCCCAGGGAGGTGGTGGAATATCACCTTCTCTGGAGATATTCAAGACTTGTCTGGACGCCTCCCTGTGCAATATGAGCTGGGGAGCTGCTTTGGCAGGGGGGTTGGACCCAATGATCTCTGGAGGTCCCTTCCAACCCTTGCGATTCTGTGATTCTGTGATTTTCCTCTGTCATTTTCACTCCAACCTGCTACAGCTGCCTGGAAAAATGAGGCATTTAAATCACTAAACAATTTTGCATTATAAGAAGACCAAAGCCTTGGTTTTGTGTGTGTGTTTGGAGTGGAAGCATGTAAATACAGCATGCATGCACATATATACAAGAGAAACAGAAACTTCCTGAGTGATAAGTGACAGCCTCATGGTTAAAACACTTAGGTGGACTGGGAGAAACAGGCTTTGCTGTTCGTACCACGGGTTTGGTCCAAATTGGAAACACTTGGGTTTGCCTGCATCTCAGTCCTGAATCCTTACTATCAGATTTCTCATGGGCTTGGTCTTCACCTTGGCCTTAAGTGTCATCCTGGAACCAAAAAATGTGGCTTGGTGTGTTTTGCTGCAATGTTACGTTCCTGTGGACAATTCCACCTATCTCACTTCCACCAATTGTGGTTCTCACCTGGTTGTGAAGCACTCAGCACAGGGATGGTTGAGACACAGACCTCTGAGCACCTGGAGATGCAGGGAAAAGTGCTCGAATGCATGAAGTTTATGCCTTTACTCTTAATGTTCACATTGTCTACAATGGTAAACCGAGTCATCATTCATGCCTTGCCCCATGTATGCTTCACCTTGTGAACTGAGTTGCTCACTTTTTGGTGTGTGAGATTGTGCTAATTTCATACCAGCCTAATAAATTGTAGCACGTTGGGGTGAGGGGAAGGAGGATTGAAAGCATTAGTCCTCCATCTTTGTCAGCTCCCAGAGAACTTAGAAATCATGACCAGTCAAGCTTTTCCTTAAGTAAAAAGTCACCAGGAGTGATGTCAAGAGTCAGACTGTATTATGTTTACTAATATACTTGCTGTGGTTTCATTGCTGTACTGACAATAACCAGGAGGAGGCAATTAATGATTTCCTTTCCAGCTGCGCAGTAATGAACTGCACAACAAATACTTTGCTACCATGGGTCATTGGTGGCCATGGAGAAAAACATACTTTGTAAGACAAGCTTTTAAATGCTTTCTGGATTGAAGGAAAGAAAAAAATAGTGTATTTATTAGCAAGTGACTTGCCCTCTTGGGTTTATAATTTTAACAATGAATCGGTCTGGGAGAACATTATTTACCTTGGTTTTGCAGCCAGTAGCCTACATAAGTAATGTTTGGAGTTTTTTGATCATGTAGTAATTATATTTTCATTTTCTAAGAAATATGAGCATTTACAGAAAATGTAATTGCTTTTATAAGAAAATATTTTTAATCTGTCCTCTTTGTTATGTCATTTTACACCAGGCAGTTCATCATGAACAATTAAAGAAAGTATCAGTAAGGAGCAGAACGCTTTCCTGTAACAGGGAGATTTGCTGCTTTTGTGCTCTGTCCTTGAATTGTAAAACCTGAGGTCTGGGCTCATGTTGCATTTAAATGAACAGACTTTCAGCTGTGAATGTGCATTCTGTGGTTTTTATTTCAGGTGTCTAATTATCTTTTAGGGTGAGGGAGAAGGAATATTCTGCCTAAAGCCTTAGGACTGTTCTTACTAAAAGGCTAGCGCTCTCTACCAAAACCAAGGCTGCAATCTGCAGTTACCTTCCCTAGTGTTGTGCTGCAACAGCAGAGGTTGGTTCAGTCATATCTGCTTGTGTGATAACCTAAATCAATTGAGGTGTGTCCTCTACAGTAAAGGAGAAGTGGTCATTCAGTGGCAGGGATTGTAGTTACTGTGTACCTTGGCTAAACCTGATACACAGGAAGGATTTAACCCTCACCACACATGGACTCTTTCTTTGTTGCTCCAGTCATCTGTTGTGGGTTGCAGTGGAGGAGGCCCCTCATTCCTCCTGTGCAATGGATTCTGGTTCTTAGCCACAGAAGGGCAAGCTGCAATGCTGGGATACAGGCAGGATGGATCCTGGTAGAGGTTGGACACTGAACTTCAATTTGTGTTATGTCAGCCAAAATTTCTAATGGAGTTTAAGGAATAATTTGGTTTTGTTTTGGGTTTTTTTCCTAGGGCTGCTTATTGTAGCAATAAAAGCAGTAGTCTACCTGTTATCATACTAGCTTAGAACAGGTGTTTGCAAGTGAGCAGGACAGACTATTACATGCAGAATGGAGAAATGCTGGAGGAAGAGAGAGGGAAGACAACCAGGTGCTACATGGCAATAGCAGTGTGAGTAGTCAGCATAGGAATTGCCACCAAATTGATATTCCTGAGTGAGAAGTTCATTTTACAATAAGGCATAGTGGAGAAAGGGATTTGGGAGCATGGCAGAGCCTTCTTAAACACCCTGCCCAGACTCATGGGGTGTGGGGGGAGAAAGAACTGGTAAAATAAAATCTCATCTCTCAGAAATCATAATTTCTCCTTATAAGTGATGTGCATTTCATAATTCTGTAACCACAACCAGGAGTGACTATAGGCATGACAGACCTTTTAACAAAGAGAGGGAGAGACCAACAGAGAGTTCTTAACAGAAATACAACTTCATATGTTCAAGGAGAAGCTGGTGAGTTTCAAACAGACACTATTTAATTTCATTATTTGTCCAATTGTAATTTCATTTAGATAGTAAGACTGTTTTGCATTTGCCTTTGCAGCCCACTTCTTACAGCTATTGTCTATGAATGTATTAAATATTTTTTGTGATAATAACGTGCACAAATATTACTTTGGGTCTTCTTAAAGAAGAGATGAACGGGGCAGGAAAACCAGAGTGCTGCCAGAGAAAGGAGAGTGAACAAATCCAAAGAAAACTGCAATGGGAAGCCAGTTAGAATGTAAATCTGCATTGTGGAATTTGGCAAAGATGCTCATGGTAATACTGCTTCTCCTGCAGTTACAGAAGGCTCTTTCTCTATTTGTAATGATCTGGAATCAGTTGGACATTTTGTCTGAAGGCTTGTGTCTCCCCACACCCTGACTCTGTGGCACAGTGTAACACTTTACAGGACGTTTGATTTGGTATTGCCTCAGAAGGAAGACTGCTGTTTCATGAGTAACCAGCAGTACCATTTTCTTTAACATCTGGGGTAGATTTGGAGCAAGGAGGTTAAACCAGGTCATTTTCCTAAATTTTGGACAGGTTTGCAGACTGTGATCTGGAGTGGAGTAACTACTGGATGCACATTTTATTCTTCATTTATTCTTCTGATGCTCCTGGCGAACAGAAGCAGAGAGAACACAAAAAGGAAGGTAACTTCAGTTTGAAATTAAAAAGCTTCCATAAACAGCCCCCCAAAAAAGAAAAAGAAAAAAAGTGGCAGGTATGTGGAAAGTTACTGAAGTCTCTTCCTGAATACCTCAGCTAGGATGTTACATGAATTAATGACTGGGTAAAGGAACACATGAGCCAAGAGAACTCTATATGTTGAAGATCGGAAAGCACAGTAACAGTGAGTCTGACTCAAATTCATTGGGCTATGTATAATAAATAAAAAAACCCCAAACCCACATGTTTGTTCCCATATATTAAAAGACCATAGGGGAAACGTAAGAGCACTGTGTAATATGACAGAATGTAGACTAAGGAGACTCTAGATCTAGTCTAGCTTCTAAGCAAATATATTGCCTGTTTTGGATGAGGTTACAGTAGTATAAAATCAGGGGTGGTAGAAGAGTGCACAGTTCTGGGAGACCTGTGTAATCTCTATTACAGAACCTGGAAGATGGGATGTATGTGCAATATGCACTGCAATAGCATTTAGTCTTCCTGTCATAGCTGATGTTCAGGGACTCTAGTCTCTGACTGGGGCAAAGCAAACTTGTTGAAATATGGAGGTAAGGGGAAAGGGGGTGAAAAAGGTGGCAACTCGAGCTACGTGGCTTTCCATGCCTAACCAGTATGACAGGTCTTGAAAAGTCTTCAACACATACATGCTTGTTCATGGTCTTATCAGATTGGCAGCACCACTGATGGACTGTATAAAATAAGAACAAAACTTCTGCTAACTGCTTAATGCACAATTTAATCTCATTCCTTTTATTCCAGTCCACAAGATTATCATAGACAGAGAACTGAACAATCCACCACTCTCTCCTCTTCAAGCATTGCCAAAACGTGCAATTTTCTGGACCCATTCATCTAGTTCTTGCAACAAGGTCAACGACAAAAGTGTTCAAGATGAAAGCACACAAAGTGGAATAAAATGCAGGATCAGTGATCTGTGATGAAACCACAGCAGAGTGGCCTTTTTGTTGTTGCCGCTGTTATTAAAATAATAGCAGGGATGTGCTGCCTAGGTTCAAGCACAGTGCTTGAAAAAGGGAGCTTTACAAAACTTATGTAAGGAAGAGATGATAGTGCTATGTGCTAACTCTGATGAATAAAGGTCTGGGTGAACAGAAAGACTATACAAGGCTATTTTGAAATGGGAATTCTTGTCTGTCTCAGCTGTGGATTCATCACATGCTGATAGGGACACAAAATTGCATGTTTTCTCAGCGCTGAAGAGCGGGCTGTTCAGTTCTCTCTCTGTGTATGATAATCTTGTGGACTGGAATAATGGAATAAGACAAATTGTGCATTCAGCAGTGAAGAACAGAACTTTTGTTATTTTACACAGTCCATCAGCTGTGCTGCCGATCTGATAGGAGTGGGAACAAGGCCCGTGCCATGGGGAAAAGCACTAGTGCCGGTGTAAGGCCCCAGTAACAGCTCCGTGCCTCGTGTGCGTCTCTGCTTCTTGGAAACCCAAGACACCTGCTTTAACAAGAGGTGCAGCAAAGGGAGGGCAAGATGACTACAGAAGTAATTACAAAACCAACCAAAAAATCCCCTAACAAACCACCTTTCAATGAGTGGAAATTTTAAAAACTGGGTTTAACCAGGCAAAATTAAGACTGAAAAGAAGTATGACTTGATAAAACATTCAGGGCTTTAAGCACTTCATCTCCCCACCTCCTCTCTCACATGGAATAGCAAATTGTGCAGAAATTCAGGCGTTTTTACGATTTCAGACCAGGTGAGAAATGATGGTTCCCAACATCCTTCCTGATGAGGACAGAATCAGAATCACAGAACGTTAGGGGTTGGAAGGGATCTCGAAAGATCAGCTAGTCCAACCCCCCTGCCAGAGCAGGATCACCCAGACTAAATCCCACAGGAACACATCCAGGTGGGTTTGAATGTCTCCAGAGAAGGAGACTCCACAGCCTCTCTGGGCAGCCTGTCCCAGGGCTCTGTCACCCTCACAGGGAGAAAGTTCCTCCTTCTATTCACATGGACGGGGCACAGAAACTTACTACGCCAGCGGGTAAGCTTGTGTGCTCGCGAAGCGAGTAGAAAAGAGCCTGCCTCAAGGCGAGGGGAGCTCTGGTTGGCACTTTTGTGCAGAGCGCCTACGCTGCGCCTCCGGTCGCCGCCCGGCATCGCCTCTTCCCGGTGCCCAGGCGCCTCGGGCGGCGCATGCGCGGCCTGGGCGCGGGCGTCACTTTCCCGCGACGGTGATCGCGGTCGTCCTGAGGCTGAGGCGGCTGAGCGGCCGTGGTTGTCGGTAACGGGGGGTGGCGGTGGGGGGGCTGCACCCTCCCTCACCCGCGGTGCCCTGTCCGACGGCGAGCCTCTCCCCGCAGGCTTCGGGAAGCAGTTGCGAGGGCGGCTGTCGTGAAGCGAGCGGCCCGCCGGAGCCTGGGAGGATCTTTAGGCCGACGCTTTAGGCTTGGAGCGGCGCGGGCCCAGAAAGCCGTTGTGCCTGGGGCTGCGTCTTGCGTCCGTCTTCTGGCAGCTGCCTCCCTTTATTTCTGCCTGGGGTCGTGTCCTCTTTGAGCGCCTGGGAATAAGGTGTAGAAAGCTCACCTGGAATAAAAGCTTTTAAAGCCCTGTAGCCATGAGGGTAGAATGTGCAGTACTGTCTGTATGGGTAAGGGTCGGTTCCTTTGGTTCATGCCTGGATTTTTAGGGTGCTGCGTGTGCTCTTAGAGGCTGTCTTGTTTAGAAGTGCTTTTTATTTATCTGCTTACAAAAGTAAAAGTTTAATAAGTACAGTAATACAAAATTGCTATGCTAATCAAGATTCAGTAGCTGCTTTTTTTTTAAGGGTTTTTGGTTAATGAGAAGAAGATGGGGAAGGATTTGGAGCACAAGCCATATGAGGAGCAGCTAAGGGAACTGGGCCTTTCTAGCCTTGAGGAGGATGAGGGGAGATCTTCCTGCAATCTACACAGAGAGGGTGTAGAGAGGTGGGGGTTGGTCTTTGAGGTGACAAGCAATAGGACCAGAGGAAATGGTTTCAAATTGCACCAGGGGAGATTTAGGTTACATATCAGGAAGAACTTCTTTACTAAAAGGGTAGTCAAGTACTAGAACAGGCTTCCCAGGGAAGTGGGGGAGTCACCATCCGTAGAGGTATTTAAAAGGCTTGTAGATGTTGTGCTTGAGGACGTGGTCTAGAGGTGTTAGGGTTAGGCTGTGGTTGGACTCGGTGATCTTGAAGGTCTCTTCCAACTCGAAGTGATTCTGTGATTGTATTTTTCACATGTGAATCTTGACAGAAATGGCCTAGACTTGCAGTGTCTCCTTAGTCCATCAAACATCAGTCTTGCAGTTTGCAGGAGGATCAGATTGCCTTGTAAATCTTATAGGCAGGTCTTTATCCAAGAGCAACCAATAGGACATGGTGTAGAGGTGAACTAGGCAGGGTTAGGATGTGGTTGGACTCGATGATTTTAAAGGTCTCTTCCAACTTAAGTGATTTGTAGCCCTGACTTCGTAGGGCTACGAATATGATTAAGGGCCTGGAACATCTCCCGTATGAGGACAGGCTGAGTGAGCTGGGACTGTTTAATCTAGAGAAAAGAAGACTCAGGGGGGACCTAATTAATGTTTATAAATATCTTAGGCATGGGATGCAGGGGGAATTGGCCAGCCCCTTTTCAGTGGTCTGTGGGGACAGGACAAGGGGCAATGGCTGCAAATTGGAGCACAGGAAGTTCCGCACCAACATGGGGAAGAACTTTTCCCCAGTGAGGGTGAGGGAGCCCTGGGACAGGCTGCCCAGGGAGGTGTGGAGTCTCCTTCACTGGAGATATTCAAGACCCATCTGGACACCTATCTGTGTAATATGAGCTGGGGAGCTGCTTTGGCTGGGGGTTTGGACCCGATGATCTCTTGAGGCCCCTTCCAACCCCTACGATTCTGTGATTCTATGAAGGAACTATTTTTTGTTGTTGTTTGTTTAAAACAGTAGGTATGAATAAAAGAAAAGCTGTTGATTGCCTGTGTTACATACATTTCATTTGAGTCCTTACAAGTGCTTTGAAGGAAGTAAATTTTTTTTTCTTTCTCCTTAGGGTGTCTGTAAACAGAAGTGATTGGACACCTCTGGTAGTTTAGGTTACAAGCAAGATGAAGTTCCCCTCCTTGCTTCTGAGAGTCCCTCGGTGTTATTTCTCCAGAAGAACTTCCTTCATGAACTTCCACTTCACTCCCAGAACAGATTTCCAGTGCATGGAACCTCCTGTGTCACTGCACCACTATCATACAAAATGGATATGTTCATCAAACGGTTTGAGGAGGAAGCTGAGTCAACATGTGGCCCCTGACCAGCAAATAGAGGGACTTTCTGACAAAGAACAAAGACTCGTAGACAGGCTTTACAGTGGACTAATCCAGGGTCACAGAGCCTGTTTAGCAGAAGCTATTACACTTGTAGAATCAACTCAGAATAGGAAGAAGAAAATAGCCCAGGTGCTCCTACAGAAGGTATTATCCTACCACAGGGAACAAGAAAAGTTAAATCAAGGAAAACCACTTGCCTTTAGAGTGGGTTAGTCCTTTTATATCTGTCCAGTAGTTGCTTTGGTGGAATTACAGTCCTCACCTTTCATTATTGCTGTTGGGTTTTCAGCATCATGGTCTATAGTCTTGGATCGTGGTTTGTAACCAATTCAGATCAATTCTGCTGTTCAGTAGAATTATGACTTTTGCTGGAAAATGCTTTTGAAAATCTCTAGAAATGTTGCTTTTTGGTGGTGGTGTGTGGTTATTTTGAGATTTTTTATAACTCTTGTAAGCTGAAATGTAGGTAGATTGCAGATTGACACAGCTGTTACCTACAGCTTGAATGAGGAGGACATAGTTATGCAGACCTGTTTGTTTCCCAAATAAGGTGTTACTTCCTGAATCCCCTCATTAATCCGCAGGAGATATCTACCTTCCTGTTATGGCCTTGCTTTTAAGACAGCCTAGCTTTCAGCTGAGGAGTCTTAAACCTGATTATCCTGGAAACTATAAAAATATTTTTCCCTTGTGAAGAGTTGGACTACTAAAGTGTGTCATGTCTGGCTGTTGGGGTGTGTGTGTGTGTGTGTGTTCAAAGGTAGTAAGAAGTTGGGGATGGAAGTTGGAAACATTTGGTGGAGGTTAACAAGCTGATCTTAGTTTACATGCTTTGATATTTAAGTAAATCACCTGGTATTTTTTAATTAACAGCCCTTCAAGCTAAGGGCTTTTGCTTTGAGAGTGTGTCTTTTTGTAAATAGTAAATCTGGGGAAAAAAACAACAACCCAGGTTTAGGGTATGGCTCTTTTAAAGTTCAGAAGTATAAATCAGTACAGATTTGGAGGAGGGGAAATAAGGCCACATAAACCCAAAGTTAGGTTGGTGTGGGTAGGATGGGGGTGGTGAAGGGAGCGCTGCTGCGTGGCATGACCCAGGTAGTGTAGTTCAAGGCAATTACAACTGCTTAGTTGTGAGTATCTGGGTTGTGGCATGGCTTTCCTTTGCCCTTGTTGTGGTATAGTGCTAAAGGCTGAATTGTTACCAAGCTAGATGTGGTGTATTGTTTATTTCCTTAACAAAATGGCTTTTTTTTTTTTTTTTTCTTCCTACTGTGATTATTTAGGGCTGTCTGGTCCTCCTGGTGCTGGGAAATCCACTTTTATAGAATGCTTTGGGAAGATGCTTACAGAAAGAAAATACAAAGTGTCTGTGTTGGCTGTAGACCCTTCCTCTAGCACAAGCGGTGGTGAGTGTGAATTGAAGTTTCAGTTTTTAGTATCTTGTCAACTGTAGGAGTATTGCTTTGGGCCAAATAGGGGAAAATATGGGGGCCTACAAAAGTAAAAGGCTAAATGCTGTATTAAACTTTCATTTTTTTCCCCATGTGATACGAAATTGGGAAGGGTGTACTAGTGTCCTGATTTTGGGAGGTTCCCTCTTTCCCAGCATTTGAGAGTAGCTTTACAACTTCTTTGTCTGAAACTTTGTATAGCTGCAGTTTCCTCTCTCTAGCTGTGTTTGTTTCCCTGTGAATGAAGGCATAGAAGGTGATTCAGTCCTGCTTAAATTTCAACAGTGGTAACACTGATCACTGGGCAAGAAGCACATGATAACATAAAACTGTTTAGAGGATGCTGTAATCCCAGCATGTGGATCAGGTTGGATTTTAGAACATTGATTAGGTCTTCTCAACAGGAATCTTTGGATTTCTATTGACTATTTTGGTTTCAAGGTTTCCTGATGCAGTATCACTGACTGTTTGTCTGACTTGCAAAATTATAGGGAAATTATAGCTGGCCATGCTTGACATTAATAATAGAACATCACTGTCAATCTTTTTCTAATGGGCAGCTGCCAGGGAACATCATTCCTTTTTCCAGCTTCTGCACTGTTCTAGAACACAATGCAATATTTAACTATTTAAAAAGAGAAAAAACCCTGTACAAACAGAAAACTTCAGCATTGCAATGAGCTGGAGCTAAGAAAGACTGTATTTTTGAATGCATACATTCAAGATATGTGAATAGAATAGCAAAATATGATAGGAAGACTGCAGCAGTTAAAAGAATTGAGCATCTCTCATGTTTTGTAATGTGCATCATGCATATAGATCTCACGGAATCTGATTTAAGGCTTGCATGAGTAGAAGGCAGGCAGAGATGCAGGTCAGCTTTCTTAAAAACAAACCACCAAAAATCTGTCATCAACAAACACCAGAATCACAAGGCAGAGATTTGTCTCTTTGGACAGAAACAGCAAAGATTTAAGTGTGTGTATAGGTCTCAAAAAGCCATTCAGGAATTCCAGAATTCTTTCTGAGCTGGAACAGGTTCTTCATGCTTGGTAGCAGGAAGGTCTGCTTACCAGGCCTTTCCAGCCCCAGGAGCTTCCTAGTCTTCAGCCAAGTCTTGAACAACTTTACTGGGGTATTCTTACTTGCCTGGCTTTGCCTGAGAGGTTTGTCTTTTCTCACTGGTTGGGAAGGGCAGAGGGGGAAGTTTGTCTGTCTTGTGCTTTTGGAATGATGTCAGGTTAACTGTTTAAGGTTCTCTGTTGGGTGATAAAACACGGATGACTGAGTTGTCAAGAGACATGAATGCATACATCAGGCCATCTCCAACCAGAGGCACGCTGGGAGGGGTAACCAGGACCACAAATGAAGCCATTCTGCTGTGTGAAGGAGGAGGCTACAATGTTGTTCTTGTGGAAACAGTAGGTGAGTGCTTTGGGTGTTCTTTTAGATACTATAACTGGCATGGTTAAATAAGGCCTGTTACTATTGCATACTTTCATCCTGGATTTTGCTTATACTTTCGTACATGACTACTGGTTGAAATTCAGTGCCCATTCTGTCAGTCTTTCTAGTCCTGTACATTTTGTAAAAACATTGGTTTTCCAACATCTTTATCAATGACATGGATGATGGAATTGAGTGCACCCTCAGCAAGTTTGTGGACGACACCAAGCTGAGTGGTGTGGTCGACACCCTAGAAGGAAAGGAAGCCATGGAGAGGGACCTTGACAGGCTGGAAAGATGGGCCCAGGGAACCTAATGAGGTTCAACACTGCCAAGTGTCAGGGGTTGCCCTTGGGCCGGAACAATCCCAGACACAGATACAGACTGGGAGAAGAGCTTCTTGAGAGTAGCCCTGCTGAGAAGGACTTGGGGATTGTGGTGGATGAGAAACTTAACATGAGCCAGCAGTGTGCTCTTGCAGCTCGCAAGGCCAATGGGATCCTGGGCTCCATCAGCAGAGGGGTGGCAGCAGGGACAGGGAGGGGATTGTCCCTCTCTGCTCTGCCCTCGTGAGGCCCCATCTGGAGTCCTGTGTCCAGATCTGGGGCCCCCAATACAAGAAAGATGTGGAACTGTTGGAGAGGGTTCAGAGGAGCCACGAAGATGATGAGAGGGCTGGAGCACCTGCCCTACAAAGAAAGGCTGAGGGAGTTGGGCTAGTTCAGCCTGGAGAAGAGAAGGCTGTGGGGGGACCTCATTGCAGCCT
>VZTU01006315.1:982-11895 GCA_013400835.1 Zapornia atra | reverse complement strand
CTGAATTATCAAAGAAAAGAAATATTTACCTTTCAGAGTCCAATTTGCAAACAGTGCTTTAATATAAACCTACACCAAAAGGTAAAACATTTCAGATATGTCAATGCCTAACCCTGCCTGAAGAATGAAGATGATAGGTTATCTTGGGTCTTTACAAAAATATTTCATTTGGTTTTGCTGCTAGCCCTACTCAATTAAGCTAACTTGAAAAGTCATTTTCACCAGAACTATGTGTTCAAAGATTTCATCAAAGCTATCACTCATCTGCATGGTTTTTATGGCCTGAGAAACCTGAGAAAATAAAGAACTTGTATGAATAAGGAATAGCTAGACATCCATTTGACTAGTTTAGCTCCTAAAATAAGCTGACCTTTACAAACAAGTACAACTATAATCTTGCAGAATTAGCACGCCAAAGAGTTTTGGCTGGTTGGGAATAGGATAGGGTACCTGTGGATTGTGTTTATGTAACCCTAAAATTTGGATCCATTTTCTCCTCTCATCCTTTGCATCCAGAGGACTTTGGAAACTAAATCTCTCTTGATAGTGTATTGGCTAATAGGAAAACCTGTGAATAATTTCTGTATTGTGCTTAAGATTTAGCATCGTATACCTGTATACGGACTTAACTCACAGGGAAAACAAGTCTTGACCAAAATTCTCATCATACATTTTTACCTCCTTCTTTCTAGCAATCCATTCAGCATCCCATAAATTTGGTCAAAACCACACCAAACAAACAAACAAAAAAAACCCCACAAACTAACAAACCAAACAGAAAGTATTTTTTATTATCCTAAAGATTCTCTTACACAGGCAAAGAAACCAGATCTGTGAGTTTGGGAACATTGTAAAATGTTTTGCAAAGGTATGGGAGCTACATATAGGAAGTTCTGATCTTCTTGAATCACTGAGAAAGTTGTTTGTATCTGTAGGAAAATCCATCATGCTGAAGTTCTTCCATTGGAGTTCATGTAGATTAGGAATTAACTTCAATACTTTGTATACACAATAGTTAGTACTTCTCATGTAACCCAGATCCATGGTCTACTTGAATTTTGATTATTCTGATCTTTATCCTTAGATGAACTATAAAGAAGCAGATATTTTTCTGCCCTGTGGGTGCTAACCTCAATTATTTTAGTTTGAATAAGCGAGAATTACTTTAGATCTACATAAATGAGGAAGCAAGTTCAGAAGACAATCTTAGTACCCGTACAGCAATAGACAAAACTGAGCAGTAATGGTGCAGGAGACGACAATTTCATTTCACAACAGTTTTGGGGGATGTGGAATTTTGTTTTCTTCTGTGTTAAGCTGAAGACAAAATCTTTCAAATGTTCTCATAGAGAAATGAATGTGGTGAAATGTCCATCTTCTAATGAAAACCGAAGTAACTCAGTTCATGAAAATGTGTGCCAGAGGGGTGTCTGTCTGCCAGTCCTTCCTGGGAAAAACTTTGCTGAATATTTCTTCAAAATATCTCAATTTTGAAGGTGCAGTCTAAATGCTGCAGCTTACTGGTTATCATTTTACGGAACCATCCTAGCAGGCTACTCTGCATGGTCCACACTTGCTAACAATCCTATCAGAAGACAGGCCTCTCTATTACCTTTTCCTAAGTGACCTTAGTTGGTGTTACCAACTCTCTGTTCTTCTTTTTTTTTTTTCCTTCCTTTTTCCAAGGCAGAAGTACACACATAGATACACTTGTAAAAACTTTAATATACAGGCTTAACCATTTGCCAAATACTCTATCTGGTCTGCAGCAAATAAGTTTAAAGAAAATACTGGAAGTGAGGCAACAATTTTTTATTATTAAGCTCTTTCAAATTTTTCCTACTTGTGAGCAGTGAACTCTGATAATGTGAACTCTGATAATGTTCTGTGCATGTATTCATTACCTTTGAAATGGCAGTATTATGAATTCAGACTCAGTAATGTGTATATCTAATACTCTCATAAAATTGTCAACAAATAATTGTACTATTAATTTCCTTTTCAACCAAATTGGGTAAGTGTGGTAATGTTTCAGAGTTTAAAGAAGTCAGATTTTATAGGATGCAACTAACAGGACTGAAAATTGAATGGCTGGCTTTGATTATAAAAATGTAAACCTTCAAAGTTTTCCATTATAAATGATCTCAAAGTACCTGGACTTGAATGTTTCTAAACCCAGTGAATCTTGAGTGGGAGTAGCATTAGTACATTAACATTAACCTTTCTTATATTTCATCAGCTGGGCACCTAGCACATCTAAAAAAAAATCTTATTTTAAATATCTCAAAAAATATATAGAAGGTGGTAGAAAACACTTTTCATTGTCCTCTGTTTTAGCTGTTTATTTTATTTAATAGCATTTTATATTGTTAAAAGACTATATGTATATTTCTCTGTTTACATTTTTCCTTTAATTTAGCATCACCCTTTGTCATTTGATGTTGTTCTGCAGTGTTCCTAAGACAAAAATTACACTCTTAAAAAGACCTGATGCATTTTAGCACTGTTTTACATTCCAGTATTAAAATAAACCTTTTCAGTATTATCCCCCCAAACTCAAACCAATGTGTTACACAGGCTATTGCCTGCTGACTTTTGGTGACTAGAATAAGAGTAACAATAAGTAATGATGAAGTTTGACCTATTTTTGTTACATGTAAGTTGATGTAATGAAAATCACCGATATTTTCGGCAACAGGCAAGTAACTCTAAAACAAGATCTTCCCTATGAGGTAGTTATTCCAGATCTGGAAAGAATCAGGATCATGTGGAACTTAAAAAAAACCAAAAGGACTCACGAATACAGCACCTTTAGTTAGTCTTATCTCCACCTTCTAAGTCAAAACATACAGTCAGAGAGTACTAATGCCACCCTGTTGCAGATGGGGTGATTAATTTGGTGCCACATACAGCATGGCAACAGAGGTTCCTGTGCCTTATGTTTCTGATCAGCCGGGTACTTCTGAAAATTCAGAGGACTATTTAGGTCGAGTAGAATTTGTTAGAATCAGAATCATGTTAGAATCAGGATCATTTATACTCTGGAACTTAGTACAGAAATCTATTGTAAGAGATACACCAAAACCTACTGCCAACCTAAGATTCACAAAGAGTGTATAAAATAAGCCTAATGGATACATAAAGCTGATGCAATGCTGATGAAAATTCTAAAATGAAGAATTCAGACATGATATCAGAGATGCATTTGAGAAATTTGCATTAAATTAATCTGATTTTTTTTGCTCAAAGGAAATGAGCAACAAAAGAACTTTAAGTCTCATTAAGAAAATCTCATGTCACTTTTAATATTATTTTAGGTACACTGACATAACTTAAGCTTTTTTTTAAGCTGACTAACGATCATTTTGTTCTGCATTCAATGCAACCGTCATTTATTCAGGGTTTTACTTTGAAACAAATGTTATTTTGACCTTTGCAGTGTAAGTATACGCTTTCACAATCTGCAGCATATATCCCAAGTTTCCTGTTGTAATGTAATGAGAAATAACGTTCTGTGAACTTAAACATTTTTCATTGTGCTAGCTCAAATTTATGAATGAATTTGCTATCACTACTTTTTGCTAAATACTGACAGTAGAAAAGAGAGAATTCCGTTTTAGTATGTTATTTATATGCCATCACATTTCTTTCATTGCGTAAGACATTGAGTGAACTTATTTACTCACGTTTACAGCAGAAAATGCAGTAATAAGTTACTCACTAGTTAATTAGTTGTCTTTCTCTGATCCATAATTTTTCCTTCTGTTGTGGTAGTTATAAGAGGATTTCTAGCTCGCCAGCGCTTGCTACAGAAGATGAGCATCAAACAGCAAGAGGTCACCTCAGTCAAAAGCTTCTTGCAGAACGCAGAAGATATGGGATTGAAAGCATACGATGCCTTGGTCATCCAAAACGCTTCTGACATTGCCAGGGAAAATGACCGGCTCCGCAATGAGATGAACGCTGCCTACCACAGGGAAAAGTTAGATGCTAGAACCAGGCCAGAAGAAGGCCAGAAAAGGTAAGATGAGTAAACATCTACTGTGAAGGTTAAAGCATTTCTTCAGTTTTAGTGATTTCATTCCCTGTTTAGAAAGTCACAGAAATGACTGAGGAATTTCAAGGGGATTCTCAAGGGTATACTCAACCCAAATCAATGTTAGACACTATTTTTTTCTGTATATCAAGTAATTAAGTCTAGAAACTTATATATATATCTTATATATATATACTTATATATAAAACTTATATATATACTTTTATATATATAAGATATATAAGATATATCTTTTTCAGGGGACACCGAGCTTTATAGGGACTTATTCAAGTCTTTGAGGCATTCATTTTTTACAAAAATATTTTTTAATTCTAAGAAAAATAGGTTATAGTTGAAGTTTTATCAAACAAAAGAAAAATTCCTCTTACTTAAAAAACCAACATTGGGAAATTGCCAAGATAATGAAAAACAGCTAGGAAGGCATTAAAATACAATAAAGTCCAGACTAAGAAATCCTAATTATGCATTGAACGAGATTGATTGTGAGGATTCTCTCCTCTTAAACTAGCCAACTGTTTTTGTTTAACTCCCATCAGGGTTTTCAGGAGTGCCTATTTTACAAATCTAGCAAATGCTGGAGAGCCTTTCTCTAGGAACTGAGTCCTGGATTTCTTTTCTTTCAGACACCTAAATAAGCAAAGGTAGCATTTGCAGTTAATGGGTATGTGTCTATACCAACTTGCTGGACATATAAATGTTTATTTTTCCATAGGAACTTAATATTTTCATCCAGAACAACTCCCTTTGCTTTCATTGCTTTTGTCAGTGATTTTTATTAAAGTGAAAATGGCAGTGCATCTGCTTAATTGGCTTCAAATATCCCAGTGATTACATATTGAAGGAAATGCCTTTGTAGGAAAGACTGTAATTAAACATTACAGTGAAAACAAATTATCCACTGAGCACCATGCTTTCATCTTTAGCTATTTCATTTACTACATGGGCAGCTGGCTATATCCTGTGTATGAATTCTAGCTCTGCTGGTGATTTGCCATGCAGAAATACAATTTAAAAAAAGAACCCTACACAAAAAATGCTCAGGGTTTTGTTTGTAAAATGATGGTATAGGCCTCCTCAATCTAAACGTTACCACTCTTAAGTTAAAAGGTTTTCAATGTTTTGATTTTCGGAGGAGTAAAATTTAGATTTTTTGGTCAAAAATTAGTGTATTGGAAGCAGCTGATAAACATTGTGTCTCAATATGTATGGAAATAACAAAAGAAAAGAAAGAAAATGGGATAAGCAAAACTCCAAAACTGTGATTGAAATAACTAGGCATAATGTCATAATTAATATTATTAAACTGCTAACTAATAATTAAGCTTAAACAGGAAGATACATAGATATCTGGGTGGAATTGTTCAAGCAGCCAATGTAGCTAGTTAAAAAGGTCATCTAATATTTTAGGGATTTGCATTATCTAAATAGAATTTATAGTTGTCTTTTTAGAAAATAATGATAAAGGCTCGGCATTTGCTGCCTGAGTAACTTTCTATTAAAATGGATTTCCCAGAAATTATCATTCAGATTGAAAACCCAGCTTTTGATTGTGTGTAACAATCAAACTGTGAACAATGTATTCAGTGAATGTCTGATCAACAATATGAAACTGCTTAAGGAAGGCTGCATTTGTGTGAAAAAGGGCCAGTGTCCTGATTTATCATGAAACAGGAAATGGAAGAAAGCTAGCAGCTTGATCTGGATTTGTTTGTCAGAAGATTACTACACACATCCCCTCGACACAGCAGGGGAGTTGTGAGATTGTTTACCAAAAAGCTGTTGTTATGTTTGCATGAACAGGTTCATTGTTATCGCTTGAATAATGCATCTGGGCCTCCTTTCTGTGTTTTCAGAGCTGAAGACAAGGGTGGGAAGGTCTCTGAGGACAGCTTTGCCGGCTGTCGAACGCCTAAGCACTTTCATTCCAGCTCCGTCCCTGTCCCCATGGCAGTGGACGGCTTGGTACATTCTGCGGCTGGGTCATCCATCAGATCCCCCTCCCTGCACTCTGTGTTCAGCATGGAGGATAGCAATAGCCTGCCATCACCAAGGAAACAGCCTCCTCCCAAACCAAAGAGGGACCCCAACACACGACTGAGCGCTTCGTACGAGGCTGTTAGTGCATGTTTGTCGGCAGCTTCTAAGGAAACCGCTAATGAAGGTTAGGCATAAAGGGAGAAACACTCACGAATGTTACTCTAGGTTATTGATTCATTCTTTTCACTTTGATCCTTCTAAATGCAGTCAAGCGCCTTTGAAAAGTCACGCTTCCCTGAAATATTTCAGTGGCAGTAAATAAAATCAGTCAATTTGTCATTTGTTTCCAAATCAGCAAATAATACTCATGTGTTTTACTTGCCTAGTTCATCAACAACCAAAACCTATTTGCAGAACTCCCTCTAGAGACAAACGATCTCTGTCGAGTTGAGCTATTTTACCCCACTGACCGTTTCATTTCACCTTTTAAACTATATGTTAGAATACCTTGCATCACTAAAGGAGAAGGCTCAAATGTTGAATTTCACCAAGTTAAACATTAAACTGCCTCCTACATTTCTCTATGGACACATGAATAACTTATGCATTCAGTGGTTTATGTTTGTGCCAAAACTGTTTTACAGGGAATTTTTGGTTAGCAGAAAAGTGCTATTAAAGTCCCAAAGTGTCTCAGTGCATAATAGTGCATATAGAATGGGTTTGAGTTCAGTTGTTATATTCTTCTTCACCCTTGAAATGAGTGAGTAGAAGACGAAGGGGAGGAATGTGTTCTGCTTTTCCTTGATAAGCCTGGCTTGTCATGTTTTGTGTAAAGGATCCTTGAGGCTTACCAGGGAAGATCCTTCAGGTTGGGTTTAAAGCTATGTATAACCATTCTCTAATCCTGCAGAAACCTTTGCAGCTCCCTCTTGCAAAATAATTACTGTTCTCCTGTCCAGGTCATTAGATATAAGTCCGTTTTTCTTAACTTCTTCCTTGCTCATTCAAGCTTGATGTAAGCAGAGATGAACTGTGTCCAATATACCTTTAAACTAGTATGGCTTAAGGAGCTCTGCAGTGGGTGTTAGCTTTATGTGCCCATCTCTGAATGGACTCTAGCTGAAGTTTTTCCAAGAATGACATTTTATATACGTATGTGCTCGTAACACTGATGCTTGTATACACTCACAAAACAACTTATATGTACAGCAGTTTCCCTGCTGTCTACTTATTTTCTAAGAAATATGTCAGTTTCCTGAGTTTTTGTCCAAAACCAGCTCTTATTTTGATCTTAAAAGACCAATCACCTAGGTATTCCATATGTGCCTGGAGGCCGAAAAGGCATCTAGCTTAGCTAACTGTATACTCAGTTGGGGAATTGCCCTTAGGCTATGGGATTCCCTAACTTTATAAATTATTTCCACATCCACAGTACAAAAGAAGAAGAGATGGGCATAATATCTGCCTATAATTAGAGTTTTCTAGATATTATATAAAAGAGGATGCTTCAGTTACTGACAATAACATGGCCTAAAAGTAGCTCCATGCTGAAATTCCTAGTTAAAAGCTTGGTCCTCTCCCTTGGGGAAAAAGAAATAACAAGCACACATTTCCATGTGTTACAGGCCTTGCAGTGAACATTTCAAATCTAAAGATACCTCATCTTTTAGTGACAGATTACCAAAGCAGATTATATGCCCAAGTAGCAAAAGCTTGTGGTTGGGAATATTTCTTTGAAATATTTATTCTTTTGTCTGAATCCCTGTGTTTGTGACTGCTCCTCATTGTAAAACTGTATGTGCAGCATTTGAAAGCTTAAAGTCCTAGACCTGTGAGAGAGAAAAATTACTTTGATCTGTTAATAATACAGACCTTTTTTGCTTTCCTAGTACTGACCCGTCCAAGGCCACACAGCGATGACTATAGTACCATGAAAAAAATACCACCCAGAAAACCAAAACGAAGTCCCAATACAAAACTCAGTGGCTCTTATGAAGAAATACCTGGCCAGAAGCCCGGGGATGTAAAACAGGCAACCACGGTAGCTAAGCCAGGTGCCTATGACACTGTGATAGTACAGAGAGCAGCTTCTGCCGACGGGCCACAACATGGAGTGTTGAACCTCTATATGTCACAAGAAGAGGAAGAAAATGAGCCCGTCTATATTGAAATGGTAGGGAATGCAATGAAAAGCAGTTCTGCTGAAGCAGAAAGTCCGGAACAAGGAGAGTCTGTATATGAAGAAATGAAGTATTTTCTACCAGAAGAAGGAAGCAATGGTAATGGAATAATTCCAGTAGTGACTGGATCTCCTCCTCTGTTGTTTGAAAGCAAAAAAAATGTTAACGTTGAAGATGGAGTGTTGGATGGAAACAGTCAAGCAGCTTTGATCTATAAAGACTCATGTGACATTCCAGCCCCTTTCCCTAACTTGCTCCCCCACAGGCCACCACTTCTTGTGTTCCCTCCAACCCCTGTCACGTGTTCACCTGCTTCTGATGAATCACCTTTAACACCACTAGAAGTCAAGAAGCTTCCTGTCTTGGAAACCAACCTTAAATATCCTGTGCAATCAGAAGGGTCAAGTCCGTTATCACCACAGTACTCCAAAAGCCAGAAAGGGGAGAATGAAAGACCAGCATCTCCAGGCTTGGTTGTGTTCAATGTTTCCAGCAAAGTGACCCCTCCTTCCACACCACCTCCTCCTCTCCCACCACCCCCTCCTCCCATACCACCTCCCATGTCCTACCGGGCTTCCACACATTTTGCATTTCCTCCAGAGACTCCTGCTAGTTTTCTGATTAATACAGGGAAAACAGGTAAAAACTCAGATCTGTCAAAAGTACCTCAGAGACCAAATCCAGCTCAACTTGGATGTTCATCTTCTCCATTCTCCAAACTGCCTTACTCCCCAAAGGTGGCAAGAGCAGATCACAGGAAATTGAACTCAAATTCATCATCTTCATTTCCATACAGCCCTACAAACTCAAGGTCATTGACCAGTCCCCTTGATGAGTTAACTAGCTTGTTCAACTCAGGACGGAGTGTGCTACGAAAATCTGCAGCAGGACGTAAGATCAGGGAGCCAGAAGGTAAGACAGATCTCTGTGCTTCTGTATTCTGTAGTCCATCTGCACCAAAACTGCCTTACAGGGGAAGGTGACAGAGTGGGTAAAAATACAAAACAGAACTGGTTTTTGTGTTTTAAAAAAGAAAGACCTGTTACAGTCATAAGAAACATACCTAGAATTGCATATAAAAAATTATATGTCTGCAGGTTTTCTCTGAGATGTCAGCTACTCTTTTACCAAAATGCTCATATGACACAAATTTAAATAGATTATTTTTAGTATTCCAGCAGTCTCAGTAAAAGAAACAGAGATGTTACATCATGCAAAAATGAATTAATGGTATCAATCTATAGAAATTATTTGAATGAAATATATGGCTAGGTGTCTTGTAGGTAGCACGTATTTAATTTTGAAGACTTTCTTTTAAAGTTTCATTATTTAATTTCAATGAAATTTTTGAATTTGGTGATAAAGCCTTTATTATTCTCCTAAATAAAGCTGAGACAGAGAGTCATGCAGCAAGCTATATTTATTTCCATTTCCATCCTTTTATTCTTACCTCTTTTGTCATTTACATACCCTTACATACATACCCAGAGATTAGCTGGTATCCTGGCTTTCTAGCATCTGGCAAATATCTTTTTTTATCTAGTGTAAAAGCCAACTTTAAAAAGAAGCAAAGCTTGCCATTTTGCTTCTGACACCACAGTCCTCAATTATTTGCCTTGTCCAGGTAATATAGGGTTTGACGTTACTGGAACAGATCTGTGGATTTTAGGAATACTGAAAATTAATCCTGATGTTAACAGATTCAATTAGATGCTCTGTGAGGATGAGATGATTCCGACCTAACTTTGTCCATTTAAAAGCTCGATATGTAGCTATCAAATCCTTAGGCTATGAAAAGACAGTCATTTTGAGAGCTGAATTCCTCCCATATATCTTTCGCCATTGGATATGAGGAAAACTTAGATGGTTAAACTAGCAGAGTGGTACCTTCTAAGTGATTAGAATTGAAGTAGATCCCGGTTCTGCGTATCAATTGCAACATTGACTCCAGCCTTCACATTAATTTTCTGATTAAAAAAAGAAAAAGTATCCTATTGAAAATAGTCAGTGCACTGTGTACAGAAACTTCTCTCCTAGTAACATCTCCCAAACACATTTTGTGAATTTAAATCTCAGAATTATAAAACTTCTATAATGTTTTGTCTGCTTCTTCACTTCTGTCTGTCTAAACAGCTTGCAAAAAGGGCAATATGAAGTCCTATTTTTTAAATACAAAACAAACCAGTAGAGAACAAGACAGATTATTCTTCTTGTTCATTGTCCATTTTCTTAAATGTATATTGCTCTGATGATTTCACTATCATGTCCTGATTTATGCAGCTGTAATAGAACAGAAGTTTGTGCTTACCCCGGATGCATTATGTCTGTCTGTGTGACACTATCTGTCTCTGTCCGCCACTATCTGTCTCTGTCCCTAGGAATCTTGGCAGCCTTCTGCCAAATCCCCTCTCAAACAAATAGAACAAGGAGATGAAGGTCTCAAAACTAATTGAATTTCTACAGGTTTCATGAAAGTTAGTGGCTAGGTGGAGACAAGAGACTCATACTGAAAGGCTCTTTCCATCTATCAGAGAAAACTGTGGTGGACAGAACCCTTGTGAGTCCTCTAGGCCATGCAAAATCTTTACCCAGATCTTTATGTTCCTAGATGCTGAACTCAATCAGCCATGAGCTATGAACTGAGGCTTCATCAGTTCTCAACCTCAAGGGAGACCTTGTTTGTTATTCTGAGCATATGA
>VZTU01006314.1:7625-74193 GCA_013400835.1 Zapornia atra | reverse complement strand
CGCCCCGTACCTTCTTGCATAACCCGGGTGACTAACGACTGTCTAATTTTTTTTTTAACTGCACAGTGTGAAGGAAAGTGCAGTCTGGGAGTTCCTTGGGATCCAGGTTTATTTGGGGAAGCCAAGTGTAAATTCTCAAATAGGAATGCAGCGGGTTCAGGTGCTTTCAAAACAAAGGCTGTATGTAACTCGTAACTTAGATTATAGCTGTGTTCTAAAGTGGACCTGAAGTAGAAATGCTGGGGAACACCAGCCTTTCCCCATTCCAGACCTTCTTCCTTGTCTGTCTTTTGCTCTTCACTCTTCCATCCTCTTCCAGAACTCTGAACGCCTCAGCTAGCAGATACGCATTCCCTGTAGTGCTTAACCTGGAAAGCCTTTTCCTCCTCCAGGTCTTTTTTCCAAAACTTCCCAGAGTGCTCATGTGAAAAGATACATTAGTAGCATCCAGACTGTAGAACCCATGGGGTGAGAACAGAAGAACAGCCCCGCTGTGCAATACCAAAGGGCCGCCTTGCGTAATCTCTGTCTCAAGAAGCGGTCAATATAGCAGACGCCTGAGCACGTGAATAAACCCAGGGAAGCTCACGTATCCTGCCAGTTCCCAGTGAACAGTATCCTGGGGGTTTCCCACACCAGAAGTGGTATCTTTCTCTCTGTGTGTATGTATCTATATATATATATATGAAGAACATGTGCACATACCTTCTTGTACATAGCTATGCTTGCACAGATCATCCGTATCCATAGCTGCGCTATAGCGAAGCCCAGTCTCACAGAGTAAAGATACGTGATCCTGTTCACTGAATTAACTGGGTTAGATCCTTAGCCCGTATAAGCTGATGATGTATGCTTGTGGGCAAGGTGATCTGTGGGACAGCATGTGTGCTGTGCAGAGGAGTCGCTGTTTAACTTCACTGACTGAAGCAGTAGGGAATTGGTTTCTAACCTTTGCTTTGAAGGGTTTGCAGTGAATAATGAGTTCTGCTTCTTTACATTCAGATCTCTATAGCCATCGAGAGGGTGGATTTTCCTGTCAGAGATAGTTGTGGTTGGGGCAATCTGGGTTGTCAGCGTGACATTTCAAGAGAAGCTGTCAGTGTAAACTTCAGAGAAGCACTTTTTCCCCCTCCTGTTCTTATTACAAATGACACTTTCTGACAACTCTGACTAAGAGGATTTTTTTCCCTTTCCTGTTGGCTGGTCTGTCTGATCAAACTCAGTGCTTTATAATTTCCTTTGCCACTCGTGTTCTTGTTTGCTTTGACTTGTGTTCTTGTTAACCCACAGGGCGGAAACCAAAACATTTCAATATAGGCAAATGAGTGGAAACACACAAAGTAGGTGTTTCAGAAGGATTGAAGTTGTCTTGCTATGTGAAACTTTATATAAAGTTCAGGCCTCAATTTAGTAATTGGACTAATTTCCTTATGAGTATCAATCAGCTCCTGCATGTGTATGCCAAACAATAACTTTATACTATGAGCCATACCTGTAAAAATCTTAAGACTTGGGATTGTTTGCTGTGCTTATTTGTCTGATTCTGCAGTACAACCTAGCAGCTTCTGGTGTTTTTTATAAAGGAGGCAGGGGGAATGTATATGATCAGTTCTTGGGGTATTTGTGTTAGTCTTCAAATGGAGTCTAGAACTACATTTATTAAGCTGCAACTGCTATTTATGTACTCAGTCAGTAAGCAGTTTTCCATTCAACACAAGCTTATGGCACATGAAGCTGTCCAGAAAACCATCACACAAGTAACTTACTCACTGTAGTCATATACATTATGTTGAAACATATTGTAGCCCATCTTAGCTTGTGGTAATTCAGATGTTATTTCTGGTTTTCTTCCTCTGAGTATCCATCTCTCTAACAGCTCTTATGGTGTGTATTCATCCTTCTCATCATACCAGCTCTACTTGGTGGTGAGGCAGTGGTGTGTTAGTATTTTCGTTTGACTTTTGGGGTTTACGTATCAATAATGTACACTAACATATAAATCAAAGGAGCATAATAAAATTTTCTGATCCAGTAACCTTCATGAACAAAAATTAGGATGAGACTTATTATTCTTTTAAATTAAAAAATAAGAAAGCTTTAGTCATTCTCCAAGACGTTTGTGTAAACAGGTCTGTACTTTGTATTTACATTCTTTTTTTGGCTGGGCACAGTTTACCATGCTTATAAGAACAGATTTATGAATGATTAAACACTTTAAATTTTCCCTAATCAGCAATTAATCCATTATCTCTGCATATGTTTATTCAGTTTCTATTACATAATGTTAGAATCTGTTCTGTTCAGTAAGCACGTTGATCAAAGAAAGGTTTGTCTGTTGGTTTTCTTTGAGAGTAACACAGCAGCCAGGTACTTACCATACTAGTGAAAACATGCAGCTTTTATTTAAGATAGTAAAACCAGTGAGAACCTTCTTTCAGTGGTCCAGACCACTGGTCTTCAGGGTGCCTGGAAGTGTTAGAGAAGTCTGAATTTGGAAGAACTGGCACAGAAGCGAGGCTGCTGCTACGAGCTGGCTTGACACGTGCTCTGTCTGTGCCTTCTCTCCAAGACTTGAGATCACAGAATCACAGGGGTTGGAAGGGACCTCAAGAGATCATCGGGTCCAACCCCCTGCCAAAGCAGCTCCCCAGCTGAAGAAGACATAAGTAAATTAATTTTCACAGGGGCTGAAACTTCAGTTTCAGCAGGTTAATGTCTTCCAGAGAGCATACAGCTTACGTTAATAGCTGTCGTGTGCCTCCAGAGTTGGTGGTGTTAACTTGAGTGTGCTTAACTTGCTAGAAGAAAAAGAGCCCACAAATTAGGAAATACAAAGTGGGCTTCACATTGGTTTGTGCAGTCTTCCTGAAACACCAGGAAGTTCAACTGTAGGGGAAGTTTTGCCCAGTGTAGTGCCACAGCGCTTTGACAGGCTGAGATCACCTGCTTTTACAAGAGGTAGTAACTTTGCCTGCTTGGCATAACTTCTGTGTTTATGTCTGTTGGCTGAAGTAAATCTGATAAGTGTGTTTTGGCAGGAATCTGGGATTTCTATGTTTATTCCTTAGGCAGCATACAGATTGGGATGGTGTGATTCTTTGCTGAGCGGGGGGTGTGTGGAAGGATGGTATGCTCATCTTTTCATGTGACTGACAGATAAGCTGTTTCATGAACTGCTGCTAAATCCTTATAACTTAAGATACATGAATGTGATGACAATGTCTGTCAGTGTGTCCAGGAATTGCTAGAAGTGCTGATTTCATGAGCTGGGGGGGTGGGAATGTGGGATAGAGAAGAGCAAGCCGAGTGAATATGGGGGTTGTGAACAGAGAACCTAAAATTGCAGTAATGGGTAGGAACACCCTTAAAAGTATTGAGTGTACAGCAGTTTCTATAACCTTTACTAAAATAATCTTGGTTTGTTTTGGTTTTTTTTTAAGCAGCTCCTGAGAGCCATTACTGTGACCTTTTGGGTATATTGTGATTAATAGATTATATTACCTCCTAGCTATTTCTGTCTCCGTTAGCATGTGCTCTTTTGATTTATTTATTTATTTATAGTTGAACTGCATCAAAAGCTCATACACACCCGATTTTACTAAATAGAATTTATAATAAAAATTGTCCAAGACTTTGAGCTGCTGTTTGATTTCAAGAGAAGGGGGTTTTGTAAAAGCAAATGGTGCAGGGACCGTAGTGAGTAACAGCGCCAGGAACATTCTCACTAGTCATGCTGCAGAACTATTGTGTTCACAACCCTGTCTCTCCTCGTTATTAGGGCTCAGGACTGAAAGCTGTTCTGCCACAGATGTGCTGTGTCACGGTGGGTGTGTAACTTAACCTCTGTTTTAGCTTCTGGGGTGTAAAATGAGGATAATGGCGTGTGCTTTATTAGGAGTACCACGGACATTAAGCTTGGGGAAGATCTTTGATCCTTGAATGGAAGGAGCTGTATTTAAAGACAAAAAAAGGCATTTAGCCTTCAAAGAAGTGAGATGGATTTCGTGCTACGAGTTTATAAATTTTAAAGTCAGTCTCCTGCCTTGTAAGCAGTGCGGAGCTTTGCAAAAGCTGGCATACTCCTGTGGAAGTTTTACAGTGTGGCTTGTGTAGGAATTGGTCTCGTAAAACAATTAAGCAATCAAATAAAGCTCTGTGGTGCATTCTGGCGTTGAGTCCCTGGCTGTGTGCCACCAGAATGTCAAGTGGCATTAGTATTTCAGTACTCCTGGGTTTCAGCATCACTGTCTTTGAAAATTAGCGGCCCTGGTGTAGAACCTCTGTTGAGATTCTGGTTGTGTTAATTCCTTCTGTGATTTTGAAAGAAAATACCCTGGTTTTCATTCTTGATATAACAGGCTAATAGAGATGGTACATGAAGTTAGGGGGGGGTGCAGTTGGTTAATTATAACTGTAAGCTTTGCTTCAAATAATTTATAAACCCATTATCATGACATGTGATTGTTGGAGTAGTCTTTGGATTGAGACTAGCACTCTATCATTACTGGTTCATTGGGGAAGGTGATGCCAGCGATGCATGTGGAGGTAGGAGACAGCTCCCTATAGCCAGCTTCTCAGCTGGGCAGGAAGTGCCTTGGATATAACATTCTCTGGAGGCATTTTCTGGTCATCTTCCCAGTTTACAGTGCTATTCTGTGGCAGCTGTTTAATAAGGAAGTGAAATACTGAGGAAGAATGAGAATAAAAACAAATTAGCCAGTGTTAGAAGTGAATTCCAGCAAATGATTTGGATTGCTTTTGGATTAAGGAACAGTAGCTCTTTGTATGAAGAGAGCAGAGATGAAAAGGAAGTGCCTGTTTCTTTTGTAAGCTCCTAATTTGAAAAAAACACATAATTGTGCTGCAGTAGGAATAGTCTTTGGTACGTAAGTTTCAGTTATGCTTCATGGGCCAAATTAAAAAAAATTTTTTTAAAAAAAAGCTTATGTACACAATGTTTCTTGCCACTTGATCTTCCTGCTCACTGCTTTACAGCTGTTCTAACTTTAATTCTGATGCCCAGCAGCACGGTCTCAAGGTGTTTAAAGATTTTCCCTGCTAGCTAATCACAGTTTTGTTATGATCCGTTGTAGAACTTGGATTCAGACTCTTTGTCAGCTGCTTTGTCAGTTCTGGTTTCCATTGCTAGCTACTCATCAGTATGAGAACAGATGCATAGGTGAGTGCTTAGCAATGTTACTGAATTAATTCTACCTTCCAGAGCCTGACCTTTGGGCACTCAAATTTCATAAAAATACTTTATTTCTGCAGCACTTCTCTAATAATGCCTAGTCTTTGGGCAGAGGGAGACAGAAGAATTTACTTAAAATGAAGTACTGAAATGTTAAACATTGCATTGTGTTAGTGAAGTTGGGTGTTTATCTGATACCACACACAGTTATTTTGAGTTGTTTGGAAATAAGCAAGGGGTTTTGTGCTTATAAAAACTCAAGGGTTGGGAGTAATAATAGCAACTCAGAGTCTGGCAGTTTGCAGTTACACTAATGGAATAAGTGCCAAGATAAGTGTGTTTTCCTTGGTTCCTTACAATGGCATTCTTAACAGTGCTTTCCATGACCTCTCCCTGGCCTACAACTAGTTATCAAACTTCCAACTGCATTGCCAAAAGTGGTTGTAACAAACCTCAGAGCCCACTATATGCTATGGTAATACTGTGGCTACTATTAGCAATGTAAAAAGGCAAAGGTATTCCCCTCTTTTTTTGAAGCTAAATGAATCTTTTCAAATTCAGGTGTGATTTTTATAGAGCCTCCCTTATTTTGCTTTGCTGTAAAGCTCAGTCCCGTGTTTGTCTCTGAAGGACTAGGCAAGTACGTTGGGGAATATCGCTTAGTAACGTGGCACCATCACCCTGGAAATCAGGGAGGCCAGTACAAGCAAATGTGTTTTAGAAAATCCTCGTGAATTTCTAGCTTTGCTGCGTTTATTTTTCTTTTTCAAATTCATATTGCATTCTCATCCCCAGTCTTACACAGTTTTTGGTTGTGAGAGGTGAGGGGAAGGGGGAACACTGTGACTTGTTATCATAGAATCATAGAATGGTCTGGGTTGGAAGGGACCCCAAGGGTCACAGAGCTCCAACCCCCCCTGCCACAGGCAGGGTCACCAACCTCCAGGCCTGGATCGACACAAGGTTGCCCAGGGCCCCATCCAACCTGGCCTTGAACACCTCCAGGGACAGGGCATCCACCCCCTCTCTGGGCAGCCTGTTCCAGCCCCTCACCACTCTCTCTGTAAAAAACTTCCCCCGAATATCTAATCTAAACCTTCCCTCCTTCAGCTTGAATACATTCCACCTTGTTCTACCAGTGTCTACCCTTCTAAAAAGTTGATTCCCCTCCTGTTTGTATGTTCCCTTCAGGTACTGGCAGGCTGCAATGAGGTCCCCCCACAGCCTTCTCTTCTCCAGGCTGAACAAGCCCAGCTCCCTCAGCCTCTCTTTGTAGGGCAGGTGCTCCAGCCCTCTAATCATCCTTGTGGCCTGCTCTGAACCCTCTCCAACAGTTTCACATCTTACTTGTATTGGGAGCCCCAGATCTGGACACAGGACTCCAGATGGGGCCTCAGGAGGGCAGAGCAGAGAGGGACAATCCCCTCCCTTTTCCTGCTGGCCACTCCTCTTCTGATGGAGACATCCCTTACAACGACTAAGACTTCTGATGGAGATAATCCCTTACAATGACTAAGAAGGGTTTAGTCTAACCATGCATTCTTGATAGTGCACTTTTACTACTCTCTGTTAAGGTCAGTATCCAAAATTTCTGTGAGAACATTCACTAAATTAATCTTTAGGTTGTCTTTTTGATGAGGCAGGAATCCAAATTGGCTTCAGTTAAGTGAAGCCTGTAACATAGTCATTTATTTTCCTTTAGTGACAGACTGGTGTCATTCCTTCATATTAACATGAAGAAACACAGATTTTTTTCTCATGACAAAACTACATTTGTGTTTGTAAAGTAGTCATGGTCAAAAATTGAACTAAAGAGCTTAATTTCTATGCAAAAAGAATTTTAAAAATCCATATAGCACCTCAATGAGCTTACTGGATTTAGCAGGAGCTAAATAACAAAAAGCACTCCTGTCTGTCACTAAGTTTTCTTACAGATATTTTCCTGGGGATGAAAACTCAAGATGCTGTGTCTGTTCAGGACTGAAACATTCAAAACTGTTACTGTTTATTCACAAATAAATGTCTGAGTGGCAGTACCAGTCACAGCTGGTTTTCTTATTGCCAAATAAGAAATATAATGTGGAAATTCAATATATGACACTATTTTCTGGGGTTACTGATACTGTCCAATTCATAAAAGGGTACCAAGCCTGCTCTTAGTGGTGTGGGTTTTGATCTGATGGCAAGAGCAGGCAACTGGGAAATATGCTTCGGTTTTGTTCTCACATCTTCCACTTAACAGGAGTTTAAAGAAGTTATTTCAGCTCCTGGAGCACTAAAAAAAAAGCAAGATTATGGGTATGAAAATGTCCCCAACTTTTTTAAACATTTGATACCTCATGCTTGGTGTGTTCAAGTGTAAGTGCAAGGTGGTAGCTTTGATTTATTTGAAAGCCTTTTAGTTCTTACCCCTGTGATTCAGTTCTAGGTAACAGGATATCCTCCTTTTAGGAGTTAATTAAAAGAAACAAGATTTGACATCCGGGTGTGAAAGTAAAAGCTGCTTTAATCAGTAGGCTGGCAGATAGAGAGGGACTGTCAAGTCATGCCTTCAGGATTCATGGCTTCTCCCACAAATTGATGGACATAATAGATCAGAGAGCAGAGAAACACTCTGATTTTATGGGTGTTTGATGTATTTCTCTTACATCGCCTCCACCTGAGCATCTTGCGGTACTTCGCTGTCATGAGTGCTGCATCAGCATGCTGTGGCCAGGCAAAGTGTCACTGTAGACACTTATAGCTGGGGAAGCTGAAGCACTGAATCCTGTGTTTCCTCATAGTATGTCTGTGATAAAACTTTGATGGACTAATTCTACCTTTAAGCATTTTTTTTCCTTACTGCTTTTCAGAGCATCTAAATGTTGTCCTGTTTGTAGGTAAACAGTAACAAATTCCATTTTTTTCCAGGGGTTTTGTGTTTGGCTGGGTTTTTTGTTGTGGGTTTTTTACTAGACAGTCATCAAATACCTGTTTCCTTGGCTGTAAAAGGAGGGTCATTTGGTGAAAATCACTTGTTAGGCATGAGCATGAAGGGAACTGCTTGGTCTGCTGGTGTCTTAGAAAGTCTGATCCTGTTGCTGTTGAAGCAAACATGGCTTTGGGGTTCTGTTTCATAAGTTATAGCAGATTCAGGAGCACATCATGTGATTTAGCTCTGGTGATAATAAATTCTCTTGGTAGCCTTCTATCAAAACCAAATTAACAAGTTTATATCATAATTTGACTGTAATTTTGTTACTAAGACTGCCAATTAGTGTCAAAACCCTTTCTTAAACTCCTTGTTTTATGTAAAGTGATCAGTGTGGTAAACATCCGTGGCTTTACTTAAACAGCATTTGATGAGTTAATTAGCTGTGTACTGCAGGCATAAATTTTGAAGCTTTGAACTGTGACCTTTTGGCAATTAAAGTTAATTTATATTTCACTCTTTTGTGTGAGGGCTAATCTTTGTTCTGTGTTAAGTCTTTTATGGAAGGCTCTATACTACAGACTTACGCAATACTTATATTAAAAATTGTCTGTTTATTCATCCTTACAAACATCTCTGGGAGGTGCCAGGTTCCTAGAGTGAAGAATCTCAAATCATGTTGAGAATATTTCTCTTGGGAGCCTGTGTGGCCAGGACACAACTGCATTTTCACACCTTGAGGATATGCCAAAAGAGCCAAGTGATGCTGTTAAAAGCAGTGAAGTTCCCCCATTCTTGTATAATGAGATATATGTGTGGGAAGGCATGGAAAAGGATGTTAATGGTTTGCCAGCACATGGGTTTTTTTTTGGTCTCAAGGTTTTGGCTGCAGAATGGAGAATAGTGGCAGGATGTGTGATGAGCACCATGCTTTCCTGTCTCAGCAAACAGGCCGTTCTTAGAGACTTATAAACAGTTTATCTTTGGATGACTCGTTGACTGCCAGGAATAATTTCTTTGCTTTTTACTATTCTGTTGCTGGAGAATATCCCTACAAGTCCTTAGCATGTCAGATGCCAGTTCAGTAGTAAATCTGTTCATCTGGAATAGCACACTTCTGATGTAGATCGTCATCAACTGGCAGACACTGTTCTGAAGTCATCTATATGAGGGGAGGCTATATATGTATATTTTTAAAAAGCAGTTCCCCAAAAGAGACCCAGAAAACTGATGTTTGAGAGGCTGACAAGACCATGTGTACTATTTACTTTCATGTATAGCAGACTCTCCATAAAAGCTTTTCTTTCACCTATGGACCTGTGCCAGTAGGGTCTGTAGTGACATTTCTCATCTCCTCAAAGTGTTAATTATGGCTGCTTGTTCAGAGCTGTGATGTCTTGTGGTTGTGACCATCAGCCGAGCGAGGAAGATCTGCAGCGCTGGGTAGTGAGCCAGCCAAGGGTTATGCAAGAGCTGGGCTGGCATTGCACCTTGCTAGCTGCTGTTAATAAACCCCTTGCTTTAAAGAGCAGAACACAAGTCGATTTACAGGTTGGCTGGGGAACAGTTTGGGGCTTTACTTCTACAAAAAGACACCAATTATGAAAACACAGCAAATGTCTTAAGGGACTGTTCCTCACACTAGATGTGTTGTCAGAAACAGGGCTCAGTCTGTGGTAATGTCAACTGAACGTAGCAGCAATCTCAAAAAATGTAGAGCTTTAAATGTATTAATGGTGTGAAGCAGAATTTGAGTTAAACTGCCTGGGCATTTAATTGAGACTGTTGTGGATTTCACAGTAGCTGTGAAGCTCTTTGTATGTGTTGAGGTCTAAAATTAACCACTGAAGTTGATACTTTCTGGGCAGGGTTTTACTAGCAGAAAACTGACAAGCAAGAAGATTTGTCTCTGTTTAGTGGAATGTGCCAAAGATGTGCTGCTTCAACAAATAGTTCCCTTTGTTATTAGGGTAGTATTCCCAGTACCACACCCAGTGTTATTTCTTGTGGTTTAAAAAAAAGTGGGGGTTTTTTTCACTACATTGTTGGCAGACTCAGTCCAGCAACAGACCAGGCACATCCATGGTAGAGTTTATGAAAATGCCCTTTTTTGTGGGAGCTGAGTGCACAGTGATGAAGATGTGTCATTTCACTCCTTCCTTAGGAATTTCCATATTCCGGACACTGGCAATACCTTTTGAGGAAGAAGGTAAATAAGGAGTGACATTGCTTAGATGCAGATCAAGAAGCAAAATGACAGGCAGAATTTTTGGTAACAGTTAAAGGCTATCACAGAGGAAAAGGATCTGGGGGTGTTGGTTGACACTCGTCTGAACATGAGCCAGCAGTGTACTCGGGTGGCCAAGAAGGCCAATGGCATCCTGGCTTGTATCAGGAATAGCGTGGCCAGCAGGATCAGGGAGGGGATCATCCCCCTGTACTCAGCTCTGGTGAGGCTGCACCTTGAATGCTGTGTTCAGTTTTGAGGACCTCGCTACAAGAAAGACATCGATGTCCTGGAGAAGAGTAATCAGGCTGGTGAAGGGTCTGGAATACAAGTCTTACGTACAGCGGCTGAGGGAGCTGGGACTGTAGTCTGGAGGAGGCTCAGGGGAGACCTTCCTGCTCTCTACGACTACCTGAAAGGAAGTTGTGGTGAGCTGGTGGTCAGCCTCTTCTCGCGGATGACTGTTGATAGAGCAGGAAGGAATGGCTGCAAGTTGTGCCAGGGGAGGTTCAGGTTAGAAATTAGGATAAACTTCTTCTCAGAGTGGTTGGGCATTGCAACAGGTTGCCAAGGGAGGCGGTGGAGTCATTGTTCCTTGGGATGTTTAAGGAAAGGTTGGATGAGGTACTTAGGGACAGGGTTTGCTAAGCAATGTAGGTGGTAGGTGGACGGTTGGACTAGATGATCTTGGAGATCTTTTCTGTCCTTAATGACTCTATGATTTGACTGCACCTCCTAAGGTACTGTTAGCAGTGCCTATTTTTATGTAAGTTGGAGTAGCTGTCACTTAGTTACTGTAATTGTTTGTCAAAACGTTGCTTTCCTCTGCTAGGAGTCCCAACCCAGAGCGGGACCTGGCAGTTGGGTGTTCATATTCTACTCAGTCCCTTTATTAGACTATAACCATTGCATCCCATGCTGTTACTCTAAGGGCTGTCTTCATAACTGCTTGTCTGTTTCCTGCAGGAAATAGATGAGTGTTCTGGATGAGAGTCCTTTACAAAGGATATTTCCTAGAAAACTTCTGCTTTTAAATGCTTTTGGGGTCTTCTCACTTAGACCTTCAAACATTCCTTCTCCAAAACATGAAGTATTTAAACAGGACATGATTTGCTAGATGTGGATTAGGTTAGACTTCCATGCACAGTTCTGGGTTAGACACTATCGTTTCAGAAGTTGATATTCAGGGCTGTTAAAGTGCAACTTCCCATAATGACAAACTTGGGATTAAATGCTTAGTGGAGAGTTGGAGGAAGGTGGCATCTTCCTTCCCAAACACTGACATGTTGGGTTTTTTCTGAGCACTATTTTGTGTTCCTTTCCCATATACTATGTGCTGCCATCCCCTGCACTGGTGAATTGTGAAGGGTAAGCTCTATGCAGTCGCTGTTTCCTTGGCTTAGTATTTTTTCAGTCATTATGAAAGTGAATCTGACACATTTACTTTTTAATAACCATCAGGTCTAATCCCGCACGCACCCGTGCAGGGAGAGGGCTGGGAGCACGCTTGTTTGCATACATTGATTTCGTTCTTTGTATGCTGTGTCTTCCTGAGTTCAGTTCTTTCTCTGGGTTTATTCCTTTCCATTTGTTCTCTTCACTTTTTTAAACTCTTGAACGTGTTTCCTGCTTGTCCTTCCTCCCTGCACGTCCCTGGCTTCTCAGGGGGATCTTGTTACCATCGCCGCGCCCGTGTTTTCCCTTGTCTCGATCTGTCCTTTCTCCTGCCTGAGCTGTCCGCTCCTGTGACAGCAGGGAAAGTTAGTCATAGAATCATAGAATGGTCTGGGTTGGAAGGGACCCCAAGGATCAGAGAGCTCCAACCCCCCTGCCACAGGCAGGGCCACCAACCTCCAGGCCTGGAGCTACACAAGGTTGCCCAGGGCCCCATCCAACCTGGCCTTGAACACTTCCAGGGACGGGGCATCCACTACTGCTCTGGGCAGCCTGTTCCAGCACCTCACTACTCTTTCTGTAAAAAAACTTCCCCCTAATATCTAATCTAAGAGTCCATGTGGACTCTTGACACATTTGGTAGCTAGCATCTATGTGAGGTTAAAAAATAAACTAAAGAAAATAAATGGATAACTTCTCTACTCTTTCATTTGGCACTACTGAGGCGGTTACCTCATATGGCACTCAGCAGAGAACACGGGGCTAATTCCGTGTTCTGCCTGTACACAGAAATAGCTGCTGTTCAGTGGCACTAGCAGGGAAACCTGTAGAGCCTAGCTGCAGGCATCTGCTTGTTTTTCCCCTGTTTGCCTCCCAGAATGTTTTTTAGTAGCTCCTTTTGACTTCAGGAGGACAAATGTCGTTTCTTTGTTGGACAGCTACATTTGAGATGTTTTTCTGTAGATAATTAACTTGTACCAAAAAAAAATAAATACCCTGATGTACTGGATTTGTGTCTTGTGTTTCTTGTGGTGGGGTGAAAGTGTGATTAAATTGGCCTCCCTTAGAGTAAACTATTCCGTATTCTGCAGTTGTTGAACAGAGGATTAATATGCAGATCTATGAAGATCAGGGTTTGTGCTCTGAGGTCTCACAGGGACTGGAAGCATTTATCACTTGACTCTAGGATCTGATATGCTAAGGAACAAGATTTCCCACTTAAATAGGCGATTAGTTAGTAATTAGTTATGTAAACACAGTAGTTATCACGTAGACTAAATACATAAAGGTACGTAATCCCTTCAGTTCAGATTGAAATATTAAGTTCTACTTTGAAAAACCCAAGCAGCCTGGGGGTTGTTGAGAATTTGACATGCTTGTTACAAGCACAACCCTTTCATCTGAAGCTACTAAGTCCTTTAAAGTGCCTGGGAGAGGGAGAGAAACATTGTTTCACTTGAACTTCCTTTTTATTCGCAGAAAAATGATGAAAATGGGAATTGCTCTGGCGAAGGTATTGAGTTTCCAACAACGAACTTGTATGAACTGGAGAGCAGAGTTTTAACAGATCACTGGTCCATCCCCTATAAGCGGGAAGAGTCTCTAGGCAAGTGCCTAATTGCATCCACCTACTTAGCAAGACTAGGTAAGTTCTCTTTCTACCCATAAAAAGATTATGTGTTCAAAGGATTTCACAGATGTGATGGGCAGCTGTCTCTTTCCTATTAATCTTGTTTACTTAGCACCCTGCAGGGTGATTACATCTCTGTGAGAGTGGTTAACAGTGAACTGCTCTGCCCAGTGCTGTAAAAAGAATGTTGGTGTCTGTCTTTTTTCCTCTGAGTAACTTGTTTACTTAAGCTTTTTGAAAAATTGGAGCACGTGTTTCTGTATGTTCTAATGATTGTAGGAATTGCTGGTTTTCAGCTGAATTATGATTTGGTGGGGTTTTTTTTTCCATTGTGCTGGTTATTTTCCATTTGTAAAAACAAGCTGTCATCTAAACCCATGCAGTACCACGCTGGTGTAGCTGCTTGGTTTTCCCTAGTGAAATGCTTATACTGCATTAGACCTCCATCTGCTTTTTCTGTACTCAGTACTTTGGCTGAGGTTAAGAGCATTTTGCAGGCATCATCCCCAACAATTGATAGATAACAAGAATGCAAGGTCGTTTTTACATCATACCTGATGTCAGATAAAGGAAGTTGCAATCCCTTGGAGGAACTGTAGTTGTGGGGTGGTTCTGGGTTGCTTCTTTGTTTCTGATCTGTGTTAAAAGGGTGTACTTAGGTTTGGATTTGGGTGGAGCCTGTGAAGCATCAGAAATTATCTCAAGTTAGTGTAAACTATAACCTTTGAAGGGAAAAGTATTGATGGTGCTAATTATACTTGAAGAAGTTGTGAAAGGTGGGACACTGGGAAATTTCTTACTTCTATAAGGCAAGTTCTTTTGACTCACCCTGTTTTGTGGCTGAAAAAGTGTGCTAGTTATGAATGAACAGTAGCACATTTATTACAGCTGGTTTTGGTTGGTGTTCCCAAAAACACAACTCCTTGAGGTAATCTTAAAAAGTACCTTTTTTTTTAATACTTAGAAAAGCACTCTTTTTTCTGTGAAGGTCTTTCTGATTCTGATGAGAATTGCAAGAGATTTATGGACAGATGCATGCCTGAAGCATTTAAAAAGGTAAGTAGGTACAGTAAACCAAGTCAGTGTTTCTTTGCATTGTTCATGGTAGAAATAGTGTCTTGTAATCCAGACTTCAGAAACTATGGAAACTAGTCAATAAATACTACATACCTAGATTAAAATCATACAAAGTTCCAGTTCTGCAATGTTGACCAATTCTGGCATATAGCTTTTCTCTTTTTTTCCCCTCTCTCCCTTTTTTTTTTTCTTCAATGAAAAGCTCTACAGTCACTGCATGGTCTACAGCTATTGATGGCAAGTTCAGGATCAGATTTCCTTTAACTCTGTTCTTTCTGCTGCTTCTTTGGAGGGTTGCAAAATTCTTTCTTACCTCTTTGCATGATCTGTTTAGAATTTTTATTTCGTCTCAGTTCTTAATGCCTAAGGTGCCTCTCTGACTGTTCTAGTCTGGGTGGTTGTGAATTTTCTCTATATAGCTCCCCAAATCAATTTACTTCCTACTATTCTGTCTGTTTTGCATACTACCTTAATTTCTTACCCAGTTTTTTAGACCTTATGTATAAAAACATGCATCTAACTTTTTAAAAGTTACTCAGTCCTAATCTTAAAATACTGAGAATATTGGTGTATTTATGGAAGATCAAAATTCCAGAGAAAATATTTTTCCATTTGGCTATTAGAGTAATAACTTTACATGTAATACTTTTAAATTACTTGATGGGTTTTATATATTAAATAAACACTGTAGATTGCTTGTCCAGAAGGATAATCAGTAGAAAACTAAATTCAGAATGTGCTGAATTTACAGTTTGTTGAAATACAAGAAACTTCTTTCTTAAAATGGTACAAAAAGTAACTGTATTTAAAGTATTAAGCTATTTAATTGCTCATGTTCAGACAGAGCTACCAGAAAATTGCAGATGGAAGCTTAATGCCCTTTATAAACAACCACTTTAGACCAGATTGAAAGAAAGTGTTTCAGTAGGTGGGAGAGCAGCATTAAATACCTCTCTCTTCATGGTTAAATGTGCTTTGTTTTCCACTAGAAACTGCTCAAAAAGGGTGAATTGGTAAGTGGTTATTACAGCTGAATCAGTGTGGCTTTGTGGCACACCTGGTTGAAGATTTAATAGTATGTCTTCAATCTGCAAACAAGTTATTTGCATACTAGCTGTTCTTTGCAAAGGTTATGGTCTTTACTAGTGGAAAACAGTTTGCTGCATTTAATTTTCTGTCAGAAACTGATTTAAGGTGTTCTTCAACAAAATTGCAAATTTAATTAACTCTTAAGCCATTAGTGCAAGGAAGACCATCTGAAAACCACACCAGACTGTGTTTAGTACACTCTAAGGAAACATTTGCTCTGAAAACAGTTTTCAAGGGTTGATAATTTTTTCCTGTTCAGTTATTGTGCTCAAACTTCAAAATATTCTGCTTTGTTTTTATTTAAGCTGTTGACTTCTAGTGCTGTTCACAAGTGGGGAACTGAAATCCATGAAGGAATATACAACATGCTTATGCTGCTAGTGGACCTGGTTGCAGAAAGAGTGAAACAAGATCCTATTCCCGTGGGCCTGCTCGGTGTACTCACTATGGTATCTGACTCTTTGGTGCAGTTCCTAATACTTGGGGATTTTGGCATTTAGATATTTTTGCTGCTGTTTTCTTTAACTATATTTAAGTTGTAGTGTGTAGTCTTACTCTGCCCTGGTCAGGCCCCACCTGGAGTGTTGTGTCCAGTTCTGGGCTCCCTGGTGTAAAAAAGACAGGGATCTCCTGGAGAGAGTCCAGAGAAGGGCTACGAAGATGATTAAGGGCCTGGAGCATCTCCCCTATGAGGAAAGGCTGAGTGAGCTGGGACTGTTCAGCCTGGAGGAAAGAAGACTAAGGGGGGACCTAATTAATGTTTATAAATATCTTAAGCATGGGATGCTGGGGGATTTGGCCAGCCCCTTTTCAGTGGTCTGTGGAGACAGGACAAGGGGCAATGACTGCAAGTTGGAGCACAGGAAGTTCCACACCAACATGTGGAAGAACTTTCACCCAGTGAGGGTGAGGGAGGCCTGGGACAGGCTGCCCAGGGGGGTGTGGAGTCTCCATCTCTGGAGATATTCCAGCCCCGTCTGGACGCCGACCTGTGCAATATGAGCTGGGGAGCTGCTTTGGCAGGGGGGTTGGACCCCATGAGCTCTCAAGGTCCTTTCCAACCCCTGTGATTCTATGATCTGCAGCCGTTGCTTGCTGCAGATCTATTTTTTTAAAAAAATCTCTCAAAAAAAATCACATCTGCTGTCACTTGACTGTTTATTTTTTAAAACTGGTACTCTGGTTCCATCTCCCCCATTTCATGGATATCTGGTTTGCATGGGTATTGGATATTGTCTATACAGAAAGGTTCAGAATGCTTTATACAGCAGGAGCTGAGAGGCAGGACCAGGGTTCTTCTGTTAAAATTTATTTTTAGCTGGAAAATGCCCAATTGAGAAAGACATAATCAAGGTAAGTTTTGAGACTGGCACAAGCTGTGCTGCTCATTGTCATGGACTTCTCTTTCAAGGCATTTAACCCCGACAATGAGTATCATTTCAAGAACCGGATGAAGGTGTGCCAGAGGAACTGGGCAGATGTCTTCGGGGAGGGGAACATGCATGCTGTCTCACCCATATCCACTTTTCAGAAGGTGAGCCTGGCTGTGCCCTAAAACCTGTTCTTAGAGTCCATGTGTTTGTTTCAGAAAGGATTTGTTTGATTAGTAGGTATTTATAACACAAGAAAAGTTAAATGTGTCACCAAGAATTACAGCAGATGGACCAACATATACTGAAGATCTCTAGAAATTAATTTGTCCTCTCAGATTGTCCCATCTCTCTATTAGAGGCTGGATTTAGCAACTGGTGCGCTTTCATGTCTAAAGCATCACACTAATCTGTTGTATCTATGGACTGACATCTGTTTGCCTGTTGAGTGTGAGATGACCAGGGCAACTCAAACAGTTCTAGCAGAGAATTCGTGCTTTTCTGACAGCCAGGGATGGAATGTCTTCAAGTCAAACATGCTGGCAGGGAGGCAGTTTTTGAGGTTTGCACTGTCTTGTCACAGTCCTTCCAGATGGGTGGGCCTAAAACAGGAGTCTAGGCAATGTTGATCTCTCCTTCAGGACACAAGCTAGTGGCTGTAGAAGGAAAATTCTACATCTGCTGCTTGGGGAAAGGTTCTTTAGTAATGTTCCACGCTGCTAATGTTCTATAAATATAGTTGCATGTGAGTCAGCAGCTACAGTGTGTGTACTGTTGCCACAGCACATGGTCAGTGATGTCAAGCAGAGTCCAAATAAGGATGATGCTAATGAGAACCTCCCAGAGCTCCAGCTACATGCTTGGTAAAGGAGCTATTACAAACACATTGGTGTTTTCTTTGAAATTGTGGAGCATGCATTTAGGGTGTGGGTTAATAGGGTGAATGTGTCTGTCCTAATCTCTGTTTTAGAAGAAAAATGTTTAGCATTAATTGTAGCAGCTACTAATTTGTTAATATTTTAATTGTTCAAGGAACCTCATGGGTGGCTGGTGGATCTGGTAAACAGGGTAGGTAAATGTAAACCAAGCAAAATTGTTATTTGTCCCTTGAATTCTTTGGGCTTCAGAGATAACTTCTTCCCCCTTCCTTCTGACTTGTTTTTCCACTGTCTACTTTTGTGACAACCACAAAAAACAATAGCCTTGCTAAAGAAATCTTGTTGAGTTGCTGCCTTCTCCCTTGAGCACCTTGACCCCATCATGATAGCTGTGGCTCACTGAAGTAGGGAGCTCAGCTTAGGTTGATGTTTCCCAGTCACACATGCTAGGCCAGTGAGCTGTTGCTGTGTGTGCTCTACCTTTCTTCCCTATATCCATTTTTACCCAAGACAGAGTTTCTAGCTTGATGTTTAAACTAGTACTAAGTATAACTGCATTCCCCAGTGTGTCCTTGAATTCCCACAAAAACATAAGCTTTATGTTGAATGGGATGTTTCATGGGGAAGGATACTTGTTGGTACCCCAGGAACTCTCCATGGAGGTTTTTTCTAGAATAGCTTATTTAAAAGAGAAAACACTGTTGTTTGCTACAATAATACTGATTATTTTCTTTCAGTTTGCAGAGTTGGGTGGATTTTCAGCAATTCAGTCCAAACTCAATTCAGAAGATATTGAACTTGGGGTAAGTTTATCTTCTGTCACAGGACTACTCCCATTACTTTGCACACTTCCTGTAGAAGCAGTAGTGTCCCTTTTGGCAGTGCTCTTACCTTTGCTTTGGTACCAGAGCAATGTTCCCACAGAGCCCTGCAGAAGTGCTGTCAGGCTGGAGGTCAAATGAGGTTGTGCATAAGAATCTGAGAGTGAAAAGCCTTTGAGATGTCTCAGAAAAGAGGAAGGGTCAGTATACCTTTCTGGCTAACACTCAGCCTTCCAGTTAGACATCAGTTAGTCTAGTTTCAGTGTAAATTCACAAATACATCCCTCATCTTCTGTTTACTTCAGCTGTAGCTACATTTAGCTGCAAATGAAATTGCTTCTGTCATTTACTTTAGAAATCATTATTCATAGAAAAAAGAAAAATCCTTAGGAAGATACTGTCTAATCCTAAGCAACTTTTCAAGATCTGTGTCTGAAAACTGACTGGTTCAACAGTTCCAAACTATTTTTGGTGACAACACCTAAGCCTAACTCGTTTAGTTTCCTAACCTATATTCAGGAGACTGCATAATCTTTCCAGCTTTGCAGAACAAGGAGCCTGAGGGAAAACAGTGTTATTTAGAATCTTGTCCCTCAGCATGAAATGAATCTGCTTTCAGTGAAATGCTATTTGGAGAGAATTTCACTTCTTTTTTCTTGGGGTATTGATATTTGCTACTTTTTATAAAGAGATAGGCTGATATATAAGCATGACAGAAGAATAAGGAAACTGGATTTAAATCCTGATACTGCAGTAAAAACTTTGACTTTGTTTAATGACTAATAACTGCTTGCTTAGGAAAGAAGACTGGTTCAACATCACTTAATTTAGGCCTTTGATTGCAGTTGTGCATGCTCAGTTTCACAATTGTTGATCCAGTGTGAGAAGAAACCAATTTTGATGTTATGTATTGGCAAACAAATCTCTTTATCAACAAGAAAGTAAATGTATAGATATCAATTGAAAAATCATAGAATCATAGAATAATTTGGGTATGTTCTCCCAAATATAGTTTGGGTGTAAAGTAAGAAAGAATAAAATTGTGCATTGAAGAGATGTTGACATGTATATGACACATTTATAAAAACTTTTTCCCACTTAATGCTTTAGGGAAGAAGTTTGCCATGTGCCTTTAACCTTCAGTCTTGCATCAGACTCCTCATTTCTGTAGAGAACAACCAAAATGTGATGTGTCCCTTTCCATCCCCTTGCTTCTGTGACTGGATTAGGCAGTGGAGACTGCACAGAATGTTGAGAGGACCAAGATGAGTGAAAACTGGGAAGGCAGTTTTTATTTCAGGCAAAAATACATAACACATACTGTATGCCAGAGAGTAAATCTCATTTCTGAACTATGTGGTATTATAAAGGATTCACACACCAAAATCAATGGTAGCAAATGGCTGGAAATCATTGTATGAGATAAATAAAAGTTGCCTTCATTTGCATTTTAAGGTGTAGATCACTTACTCTGAAAAGATATCCTGTATGTGAACCTAACCACTTGCCATATTTCTTTCAGGCAATCTCTGCATTAGTTCAGCCATTTGGAGTTTGTGCAGAATACCTTAACTCTTCTGTAGTACAGGTAAGATGTCTTTGTTCTCTGTTCCCTTCAGCAAACAGTAAAGCCTTGCAGAAAGATTGTAGTAGTTGGAGCTTCTCTGTGTTAAAGTACATCTTGGGCAGCATGGGGTCAGAAAGACAACTACATGAGCAGATAATGGCAGGACAAGGGGGAATGGATTAAAACTAAAGAAAGGAAGGTGTAGATTAGATATTAGGGGGAAGTTTTTTACAGAAAGAGTGGTGAGGTGCTGGAACAGGCTGCCAAGAGAAGTAGTGGATGCCCCATCCCTGGAAGTGTTCAAGGCCAGGTTGGATGGGGCCCTGGGGAACCTTGTGTAGCTCCAGGCCTGGAGGTTGGTGGCCCTGCCTGTGGCAGGAGGGTTGGAGCTCTGTGATCCTTGGGGTCCCTTCCAACCCAGACCATTCTATGAGTCTATGAGAACCTGTTCTTTTTATTGTATGAATTTGAAAAAAAGCAGAGGACTGAAAATTAGTTTACAGCTGTTTTGGTATGAAACCAGTGACTAATTCAAAAGCCTTCAAATCTCCTTTTGCATAAAGCACAAGAATAATTTTGAGCATCCTGAGGCTGATGGATAGAGGGCTCAGACAGTGATCAGATCCATTTTCTTAACACAGTGTCTGTACTGGCTTATCTACATCTACAGCAATGAGAAGCTTTGCCACTACCATTAGTAAGCTTCATCAGTGTAAAGCATGTGGGAAAAGAATCTAGCCTGATGAATGGATTTTGTTTGGTAATTTCACTTTCTGGCTGGATATGAGAGTTTATACTGGAAAAGAAAAATTGTGGTACAGGAAAAAAAAATAGCCATGGTATATTTCTACATGTGAATATAGCCCAGGCTTCACACATACACTCACTAACAAAAACAATCAATTTAATAAGTGACTGAAAGTCTTCATTTGAAGCAGAGGTAGTTTAGAAGCCACTGTGAGTCAGGGAGGCATATGCATCTAATAACTGATGCATGTTGAAAGATCTGTTTTGTTTTAAACCTGTATTATGGTGGTTGAAACGGCTTCTTGCTCTAATTGCTTCTTCCTGGACATAGTTTTATCTGTGTTGTAAGTGTTGCTTTATGTCTCAGTTAATTGTGAGCTTTCAGCTGCATGTTTCACTTTGCTGCAGCCAGATCTTCTGAGTAATGGAATTGATTTCAGGAACTGTAAAATGATTGTCATGCCTTTTCTCACGTCCCTTTAGCCCATGCTGGATCCAATCATTCATAAAATGATTAAATATGTACAGAATGTAGAAGAGAAGGACTTGAAAGACAAGGTAATGTTTTATATATTAAATATTTAGGAAGAACTTCCTGTGTGTCTGGGAAATGCTGACAGTGTAGACTAGAACAATAGCTTTTTTTTCACTGGCAAAAATACAGCCTGTTCTGAATTCTGACTGAATGACATAGAACAAAATACAGTTACTCAGTTCCATTCAATACCCTTTTCACTAGGTATCTGATGCCATGACTCTCTTTAAAATATTTTGCCACTGTTGCTATCAAATATTATTTTGTTGGTCCCCTTCTGCAGGGGACAGGAACCAACATGAAGATGCTGACCATCTTGCAGTCTGTTAAATTCTCACAGCTTGTGTGCATTAGCTGTTAGCTCCTGGGAATTTGGTAACTGTTGGTAAAATGCCCATATAACTTGTGACTGCTTTTGGTATTACCCTGAATTTGGCATTCAGTTCTGTTAAATTTTTGAGTGTTGACTTTTTATTTAGACTTAAATTGTTAATTATAGACTGGAAAGCATCCATAGGTTGTGTAAGTACAGAGGAGCAAATTAGGGTATCAAATCTGGAGGAGGAGTCTCAAATTCAATGAAAAATTTTGTTGTCTTAGAATTTCTGATGTGCAGGTAATAATTTCAGGTGTCCATGGTACTGCATTTCATGGGTTAAACAGTCTGTATTGGGTCACTAAACCTACTTGTTGTGGATCATTGGAGCCTGAAACAGGATGGCAAAAATAGTGATGCTTCTATTTGTCCTTTTTTTATTTATTAATTTATTTATTTTTCAACAGAGACTAGTCAGTATCCCTGAGCTCTTGTCTGGTATCAAGCTGCTGTGTATGCGCTTCCAACCTGATTTGGTAACTGCAGTAGATGACTTACGGCTGGACATTCTCTTGCGCATGTTGAAGTCTCCTCACTTCAGTGCAAAAATGAACTCCCTCAAAGAAGTAGGTTTGCTTTTTGTCTCTGTGTATGTGTGCATCGGTGGGATGGGGTGGTGCAAAGTCATTGAAACCACAGCCTTAAAGAGAGAGCACAGTACTTCCTGCATTAACAAAAGCTTAGTTTGTAATCATAGAATGGCGTTGGGTTGGAAGGGACCCCAAGGATCAGAGAGCTCCAACCCCCCTGCCACAGGCAGGGCCACCAACCTCCAGGTCTGGATCTACACAAGGTTGCCCAGGGCCCCATCCAACCTGGCCTTGAACACTTCCAGGGACGGGGCATCCACCACCTCTCTGGGCAGCCTGTTCCAGCCCCTCACCACTCTCTCCGTAAAAAACTTCCCCCTGATATCTAATCTAAACCTTCCCTCCTTCAGCTTTAATCCATTCCCCCTTGTCCTGCCATTGTCTATCCTTTTAAAAAGTTGAATCCCCTCCTGCTTATAAGCTCCCTTTAGGTACTGGCAGGCTGCAATGAGGTCCCCCCACAGCCTTCTCTTCTCCAGGCTGAACCAGCCCAGCTCCCTCAGCCTCTCTTTGAAGGGCAGGTGCTCCAGCCCTCTAATCATCCTCATGGCTCCTCTGAACCCTCTCCAACAGTTCCACATCCTTCTTGTATTGGGGGCCCCAGATCTGGACACAGGACTCCAGATGGGGCCTCACGAAGGCAGAGTAGAGAGGGACAATCCCCTCCCTGTCCCTGCTGCCACCCCTCTGCTGATGGAGCCCAGGATCCCATTGGCCTTGCGAGCTGCAAGAGCCACTGCTGGCTCATGTTAAGTCTCTCATCCACCAGAATCCCCAATAATAAACACCAAAACAATGTGACAGGAGTGGTTTGTAATAATAGGAGCCACCACAAATACCATGGTTTCCCAATTAGAAAACAATTAAATGTAGCTTGGAGCTTTTCTAAGAACTGTGGTTTCAGATTGATTTATAAGAGTCTATGCTCTTCATTGAATAGTCACTCTGAGATAACCCTGATAATTCAGAGCATCCTATGGGATATCCCTTTTCTCTCCTTATTGAGACAAATAAGGGCTATCCTGTAGGATGCTCTCAATAAGGAGAGAAAAGGGCGAGGATAAAAAAATGGGACTTAATCCTCAATTGGTGTCTCAGTCCAGTTATATGAGATCATTACTCTATGTAACTGTATTTTGGAGTTTTAGTAATGGTTGTACATGCACCCTATAGTAGCACCTAGGAACTGGAGTTTACATACCAGGGCTCTTTGTGATAAAATTGTACATCAAGGTAGAATAATAAAACAGTTCATTTTTCATGAGAGTTGTGGTTTAAGTACAGAGTTGTTCATTCATCTCTACAGAACTTGTACAATTTAAGTGTCCTGAAAAAGGCAGTTTTTTAGTATGCAGAGTTGTAAGGTGTCTTAGAGTCCCTCTTCTGTACTTTTTCCTTTGTTATCTATGAGGAAATTGAGATGCTGAACCTCATTGCTGTTTGGTTCTTATCCAGAAATGCCACAGAGCCCTGATGAAGTTGTAGAAGTGTGTCTTTTGAAGGCTTTACCAGAAATGTACTTTTTCTCCTTAGACTGTATTGGTTCTGTATTGGATAAAAATAGGACACTGATTTGAGTGTAACAAGCAGAAGCCTGAGATAACCTACTTCTGGTATATCTGTAGAAATACACCTGGCAGCACAGGCTTCAGCTTCTCTGTGTCACACTGGGAATGAGAATCTATTGCATCAGAGACTGACGACAAGGAGGTGGTTCTGGTTAGGAGTTTGCCTTTAAACAGCTTATTTAAAAAACCAAAGAAAGAAGAAAACCACAACAACAAAGAAAAACCCTGCAAAACAAACATAAAACCAACAAAAAAAAACCCCAAACCACAAACAAAACCAGCAAAAAACCCTTCAAACCAAACACCTGTGCTCAAAATACTTCAGGCTCCACGATTAAGTTTTGCAGTCAGCCTTTTGATTAGATTTCATGGTGTGCATGTACAATAATGTGGGACTCATTATTGGAATCACATATATTTCAACTTGTAGGTAACCAAATTAATAGAAGACAGCACCGTGTCCAAGTCGGTGAAGAATGCCATCGACACGGACAGGTTACTAAATTGGCTGGTAGAAAATTCAGTCCTGTCCATTGCTCTAGAAGGTAAGTACCTTCACAAAGACTTTTGGCACATTCTTTGAACATCTGAAACTGAAAAGTTTTGTTGGTCCCTATTGTTAAACCCTAGAATAGAGAGACAGGAGGCTTTGGGTTTTTTCCCAAGTAGCAAGACCCTATAGCTTTGAACTGCTCTTAGATATCTGAATTAAAACAAAATAAAAATGGAAGGAGCCTTTTCTTTCTCTTTGAACAGATAGATTAGTAGCAGAAAAAAAAATCTCAAATGAAGGTAACTTTGGTCTTCTCACTTGTTTTGAAAGAACTTGTTTATTCTTATACATTTAACATATCTAATACTGTTTGGAATGTATTCATTCAGTTGCCTGCCTTTGTTTCATAGGTAACATAGACCAAGCGCAATACTGTGATCGTATAAAGGGAATTATTGAACTGCTGGGCAGTAAATTATCTTTAGATGAGCTCACTAAAATTTGGAGAATTCAGGTAAGAAACCAAGACTAGGCTGGTACTTTGAGAACATCTTACAAAAGCAGACATTCTAGGGCTGGAATTCCTTGATTTATGACACAGGCATCTCTTTATTGCATGGTGGAGGTGTTGAGATTTTTAACAGTATAGTTAATGCAAAGGCTTTCTTCTGCTTCTTCCTTTACTGTTTAAAATTGTGTGTTCTGGCAGTTTCTTGTAACACAGCTGTTAAATCTTATATTGAAGTTTAGTTTTTTGCAACAAGTGTTAAGGGGCTGCAAAAATATTTGTCTTGGAATAAGAGGTTGTCAGCCTGAAATAGATGATAGAGTGTTTGTCTAGACCAAAGGCCTTGCCTGAGGATATTAATTTTCATGGCTGGAGGTATAAATGCGATTGTAGCTCACAGTGTGACTTTAAAGAGAACGGGCTCAATCTGTATGAATTCCTAATTAACTTCCTGTACATACATATAATTGACTGACAAGTAGTCTTTTCACATTCGCTTTATGTATATTCAACTTATCACTCAGTAGGAAAGGTGGTTTCACTGCTTAATGCAAATGACACATGGAAATTTTGACCAGGAACATAATCTTCTGCTGCAGGAAATGTTTTTTTCTTTGTTCAAGTGTTGAAGTTCAGTCTAAAACTCTTTGGATGCTGTCAGATGCACAACATGTGGGGGCATGGTAGCAAGTCCTACATGCTTAGTAGAGCTGAAGTATGATTCCAGCTCCTTCACTTTTACTCTTTAATAAAATGCAATACTTCCTCCCTGCTTCTAGCAGTTGTTACCATGGTGCTCCCATCAGTGTGGGAGGAGGTTTTTGCATTGCTCACTTATGAGCAAAGCCTTAAAGTGTGTCAGGGATGGAGCACCACACACATGAACTTAACCAAGCAATAAAAATGGTGAGGTTTGTGTTGCTGGCACCAGGCTTTCTGGTGCTGTGCGCCGTCTTGAAGCTGCTGCAGCAATGGCAGACTAATTTCTTGTTTCCTGCTTCAGAATTACTTCCAAAGACCTCTCTGCCAGTGAAAGGAGGAGACACAGTTATTTCCTTGTGTTTCTAACGTGTCAAAAGCTGTTATTCTTTCTCGTTAGTATGAATAGTAGGATAATGCTTACATGGAGATTTTTTCTCTGTCTCATTTGGGATCAAAACCCACCTTCACATGTTTTCCTTCCTCTTTTCAGTCAGGGCAATCCTCCACTGTGATTGAAAACATCCATACTATTATTGCTGCAGCTGCTGTGAAGTTTAGCTCTGATCAGCTCAATCATTTATTTGTCCTAATCCAAAAAGTAAGTTTTCATAGGAATTTACATTCCTTAGGAAGAGAATTGATGAGAGATACTTGTGCATCCAGCCTACCAGTGGGCAAATGCCTTGAATATGTTTGGGTTTTATGTATGAAAATGTATATAAAACTTGCTATAAAACTTTTTGTTTGTTAACCCAAAGCCTGATCTGCTACTGGTACTGGTAATTAACTTAGATTTTAGTTACATTATACAGACAGTGCTAAAGTACTTTAAATCTAATCATAAAACCTCATTTTTAATCTAGTTTACATTTGAAATAGATTTGGGGGTGAATTAGTACTGTAACTCCCAGCAACAAAAGTAAGGAAATATACATGGTGGAAGCATATTTGGTTGTGTTTTGATTTTCCTGCAGTAAAACAATTGTAAATTGTATTTTTGCATACATTTGAGACTTAACAAACTCAAGGCCTTGCCTGCTGCTGTAATAGTGAATGCTGTTTCTTTGCCACACAGAGCTGGGAGACAGAGAGTGATAGAGTGCGACAGAAGCTGTTGAGCCTCATAGGGCGCATTGGTCGAGAAGCACGGGTGGAGACAACCACTGGAAAGGCAAGTGAATGGGAAATAAAATCTCTGTTGGGTTTTTTTTCCACTGTATTGAACATAAGGTTGCTGGTCTCTATACTTCCTAAGTCCTTGACTAATCTTACACTGCTTTGTCTAGGTTCTGGAGGTACTTTGGGAGCTGGCTCATCTTCCAACGCTACCGTGTAGTCTTATTCAGCAGGCCTTGGAGGAGCATCTGACAATCCTCAGTGATGCTTATGCAGTGAAAGAGGCAATCAAAAGAAGCTATATCATCAAATGCATTGAGGATATTAAGAGGGTTGGTTTATTATTTTATCTTTTCCAAAATTAAATGTTAACTATAGCTTTGTTGTCGCCCTTTCAAGATGCACAAATTGTGTGTCCCATCTGTAAGTTCTTACCTTGGGGAGTCCTCGAGAGGGGTAGGCTTTTTGTGAGCCAGTTTGTTGACCATGAGACTCATAGTAAGTCTCTTGCCTTTGTTTTAAGCAAAATTTCAGCACAAGGAGTGATCAGTTTATGGGAAACTACCAGGATGGGCCCAAGGTTAGAATTTGCAAATGGAACCACTATAAAGGTATGTCAGTATTTTAACTGTCCCTTTCATGTTGAAGCCTAGATTAGTTTTCTTTGAGTTAAGCATGTGTTCTGGCATGGCCATTAAATCTCAAAATGCAAATTGATATTTAAATCGTAGTAGTTTTGTATTTTAATAAAACACTTAAACTCTTTTAATCTAACATAAACCATTCCCACAGCTGCCTGTGCTGTTTCTGGGCAGCAGCAGAGATGTGCATGGCTTAAGAGACTACATATATTCTACCCTGCACTGTTCATGTAGCAGGCAGGGTTTTTTTGAGGTCTGCAGATACTTTCCTGTTGTCTTCCTTCTGTTTTGAAGTATAAATAAAAGAAGTTTGTACTTTTTTCATGGTAAATTAAAGTTTTGTCTATGTTGTAGCATCTGTAGAGGTGCTTAGGACGCATAGTGTGTTGCTTCTTTATACTGATCACACCTTTTTGTGTGTGAGTTTATGATTCTGAATCTCTGTAAAACTTGCAATCTTTTCTTTTGGATTTTTCTCTTGTTCTTTCCTGGTCTTGTATTCTTTTTAATTACGTTCTGGCAAGGGCCTTAACAGAGGTGCTGCAGTGGGTAACACAAAAGGAAAGCTGATTGGGGTAACCATACAGCAGATGTTTAAAAATATGTCATTTTCTTATTTCCCTTTGTTAGGGGAAATGAAGACAAACTGGGAGGGAATGTAATATTAAGGCAGCATTCTCAGATACACGAGGGAGCCCGCAGTAGCGAGCTCCGTCACGGCCAGGTTACTTTAATCTCTGTGTAGGTGGTATTGGTTGTTGTCAGTATTTAAACCAGACATCACTTCTCTGAACAAGCAACCTCAGTACTGGTTTGTGTGGTCAAACTTTACAGAAAATGAAGCCTCCCAGAAAAGTGATGAGCAGTTCTAACAAGGAGGTAGGAGGGTTATTCTTTGTAGGATCTCTTTCCAAAATGCAGCTTAAGTATCCTTTTGCTTCCTATCAGAGGGCTCCTTGCAGCACCAATCAGAAATCCTTTCTCACCTCTTAACCCACAGTATCACCTCAGGTTCTTTCTTCCACTACTCTTGCTTTAGCAGTGAGCAATGCTGTTTGACTGGATTTGCCCTTTTATGCCCTAACAGGCTTGCTTCATCTCCCATAATTGAAGAAGGTGGTGGTTACCATTTCTCCCTGGTGCAACTGAATTCTTTTTGTCTACTTAATTTGCATGTTCTCTAGCAAGGAGGTGGTACTTTGGGCTTCATAATCAGGATAGCACAATGGCCTGTGTGTGTCAAAAGGCTTCTTGCAGAAAGCAAAGGGCAGCTTGAGTGTGTTCGGAAAGGGACCAGGAACAAGTCACTGAAGCCTTCAGTTAGTAGCTGTTGTTTTGAAACAGCAGCGTTAATAGAAATAGTCAGGCTTCTAGGACTCTTAAGAGGAAAGTTAATCTGCTGCTGAGCATGTACACACGTGTAATTGTTTTTACCTTTCCTGCTACCAGTCATCCCAGCACAATAATCCCCAGTTTGTGTGGGTGGTGCCAGCGTTACGTCAGCTCCATGAAATCACACGCTCGTTCATTAAGCAGACTTACCAAAAACAAGATAAGGTAAGAATATATGCTGAGATGCTTTCTTGAAGCCCTTGCTGTGTCTGTGCAGCTCTGCATATGTAGAACATGGAGGTTTGAATTTAGAAGGGGAGGAACCATACTGGAAAACCACTTTGACAAGTGCGGTTTAATGGTGTAGCCTAACAGCTGTTCGAGTAGAGCTGCTGTGTTGCATGCTGTCTGTTTGTGTGTGCAGTATAAATCTGTTTGCTGTGTCAGGAGTAATTTATTTTATTCTCAGCTTTTTGTAGAATAATTAACAGGCGTGTATGTGTTAAGGAATGAAGGGTGGGTAATGTTTACACCAGCTGCTTTGTAATTGAATTGACATCGACTCTTGGAAAACAGATTAAAATACCAGTGAGTCTGGTATGTGTTACACAGTGGCTGAGTGGAGATTCAGGAGACTCTTTGCAATCTGCCACATGTGTATTTCAACACATGCTGAAAACAGTAAGGTCAGGGGCTTTGAATGCTTGGAAGGGATGTATCTGGTGAGGGGAGAACATCCCTCCTTCCAGTAAGAGTACAAGAGCAGAGTGCTGTGTGCTCGTACCTATTTATGTATTTTCTTAAAAAAACCTTTCTTTTCCTTTTTTCCTAAGAGCATTATTCAAGATTTAAAGAAAAATTTTGAAATAGTGAAGTTGGTGACAGGAAGCCTAATATCATGCCATCGTTTGGCTGCGTCAGTGGCAGGTCCAGGAGGGCTTGTTGGAGCAACATTAGTGGATGGCCGATACACTTACCGGGAGGTACCCAACCTTGACTTTCTTCCTACCTTAGGTTTTTGAAAACATGATGCAGTGTCTCACTGACCAACTTTTTTCCATACTAGTTGTGACTTATTACTTTCCTGATATTGGTATTATAGTTATAACAAATCCAAGAAGTAATGTTAAAAACTAAAAACTAAATAAATGTCACTGCAGAAACAACTTGTTCTCCAGGCTTTGCAGTGTGTACTGTTATTTGACAACTAAGTTTATAAAAAGTAAAAGGAATGTTCAGAGTTCTTGTTTCAGAAAGAAAAGTCTTAAGCTTGAGTTTTTGTTTCTTTTCCTCAGTATTTGGAGGCACATCTAAAATTTTTGGCATTTTTTCTGCAAGAAGCCACCCTCTATTTGGGCTGGAATCGTGCTAGGGAGATCTGGGAATGCCTTGTTACTGGCCAGGATGTCTGTGAGTTAGATCGAGAGGTAAGTAAAACTTGAAAAGTTGGTGTCTGTGGTTGCAGAGTGAGTCTTAATGCATCACAAATAGCAGGTGTATTTGTTGAGACATGTGAAACATAAGTAGCAAACACACACTAATAATGTGTTTTATATGCTTTGTGTAAGCTAAATATCTTCACTTGGGACTAGGATGCTCTTTTAACATGAAGTTTGACTGAGGGATGAATGTTGGATGGGCGGTTATTTGCAGGTTTATGGCTGCTGGTTTGAAAAGGGCAACGTGCAAGTCTTCAGGGTCCTAAGAGACATTTAGCATTATTGGGGTGGAAGTTGATGATGAAGACAAAGTACCCTAATGCAGCCTATATATTACATGAGGTTACTGGGAGTTTGATCTTACTGTAGACAAACCTTCTGTAAGATGAGTTACTGTAATATCTGATGTAGCTTGCCAATCCTGTGTGAAACTAAAATTATTTGCCATGACAATGGGGTAAAAATACACCTGCCTTTCATTCCCAGATGTGCTTTGAGTGGTTCACAAAAGGACAGCATGATCTAGAGAGCGATGTACAGCAACAGCTCTTCAAAGAGAAAATTCTTAAACTGGAGTCATATGAAATTACTATGAATGGTAAGAAAATGGTTATGGTTGATTTATTTTGGAAATATATACTAGAAACTTGCTTCCTAAGCCTTCAAATTAAATATCCAAATAGTTGCATAAATTAATATAATAAAGGGGTTTTTTCCTATCATTTTAATAGTTATAGAGGGAAAAGGTCATCTCCTGTATTTGATTTTTTTAAAAAACAAAAAGCACAGAAACTTATCCTGACCTGAATAAAAAGCTTACACCTTTTTTCACTTTCAGGTTTTAGTTTATTTAAAACTTTCTTTGAAAATGTGAACCTGTGTGACCATCGGCTAAAGAGACAAGGAACCCAGTTGGTGAGCGTTCTGGCACATTCCTTCTTGTCTACTACTGGTGGCATCTTGGGGATAGGAGGAGACAAGGACTCTGTAGTGGCTGTTTGGCATAGTCATGTTTGTAGGAGCATGCAGATTGTCCTTCTGGCATTAACATTGTTAAATTCTGAAGCTAAAACTCCAGCATTACAACAGTTAAAATTCATACATTGGTAGCTGGAAGCTGATATGTAGCTCCTAAAACTTTGCAGAAGGAATGAGTGGACAGCTACTTTATTATTAACAATGAATTCTGGTGGGCTGCTTTTTTTGCTTCTCCCTAGCAAGGAAATACTAATTTCTATTGCTTTTTTTTTGTTTGTTTTTCTTCTTTACAAAAGATTTAGGCTTATCATATTCAAATTCCAACCTCTTAACTCTGTGATCCTTCAATGTTTTTGATAATTAGTGGAGTTCTGTTAAGTAGTTCTCCACAGGCATTTTAGATCTTTATCATAGAAAGTTAACTTACTTCAAATGCGTTATGTTATGCCAAGTATCATAGTAAGTTTTGTGATGGTTTATTATGTGGTTTGCTACCATGTTGACCTTTGTGAAGCAAATTCCATTCCCAATTAAATTTCTCAGTGCTTTTGAAGTTTTTAATTTTTTCACTTGGCTTGACTGAGGTGTTCTTTGGAACTTGCTTATCTACCTGTAAACAGTTGGGCTTGTTTTTTCCCCCCCCAAGTATAAATGCACAAATCCAGTGATTGATTTCACTTTGTTCTGTGCCAAAGTTTGGCAGCATGTTGGGCAAGACAATTTTTAAGATTCAATCATAAGATGATTTTCTAGCAGGTGGAAGACTGTTGTTCTTCTGGTTCAACTCACTGTTGCATAAGAAATCCAGTCATGTTTTACTGATTGTTCTTTCTTGTGTAGAGTGTAGAAAAACTGGAATTAATAGGAATGGATTTCATTTGGAAGATTGCAATGGAGTCACCTGATGAAGAAATTGCCAACGAAGCTATTCAATTGATAATAAATTACAGCTATATTAATCTAACTCCTAGATTGAAAAAGGTGAGCATATTTGTACATGGCAGAGCTTTGACATTCACAGAGCCTTGATACTCTGCAGATCTGTCAGGTTCTGTCATTTTATGAGTAATTCTCATCATTTTGGCTCGAGGTCTAATTAATTTCTACACTTGATCTTTAGGATTCAGTATCTCTGCACAAGAAATTCATTGCTGATTGCTACACACGATTAGAGGTAAAGGATGGGTTTTATTCTTGTACCTACATTCTTTTTCAGTTTTGCATCTTAAAATAAGAGTAATTGACAACAATAATTCTATTTAAAGAAAAAAAAAGTCTTTCCACAAATATTTCTTGTCCTCTTAGCTGTCCAGGATGTAACTGTCATGTGAGCCAGCACTTATTCTTGTACCTACATTCTTTTTCAGTTTTGCATCTTAAAATAAGAGTAATTGACAACAATAATTCTATTTAAAGAAAAAAAAAGTCTTTCCACAAATATTTCTTGTCCTCTTAGCTGTCCAGGATGTAACTGTCATGTGAGCCAGCACTTATTCTTGTACCTACATTCTTTTTCAGTTTTGCATCTTAAAATAAGAGTAATTGACAACAATAATTCTATTTAAAGAAAAAAAAAGTCTTTCCACAAATATTTCTTGTCCTCTTAGCTGTCCAGGATGTAACTGTCATGTGAGCCAGCACTTATACTCTGCTTTGGATTCTAGGCAGCCAGCTCTGCACTTGGTGGTCCGACGTTAACACACGCTGTTACAAGAGCTACAAAAATGCTTACAGCAACTGCTATGCCCACAGTAGCAACATCAGTTCAGTCTCCTTACAGGTAGGCCTGCTTTTAAAAGACTAAATATGACAGTAGGCATTTGTTCCCAGCTGCTTCCCATGTGATTGAGTGCTAATTAAAATTCCTAATATTGGTAGCTCTGTATTTTGGTGGTTTCTCCATCAGATATTCCAATTACAATGCAATTTGAGTTCCAAAGAGGCTTGGGGAAGAAAAAAACCTGTTTAAAAAAAACACCACCAGAAACCCCCCAACACTCCCTGCCCAACCTCCACAACCATCAAAAAAAAAAACCCCAAAAAACCCCCACAGGTTATTACCAGTCTCTTAGTCATGTAATATTTCTGGGGCAGCAGGGTTTAGTTTTGGGGGGTTTTAACTGGGGGAGAGAAAAGGATGTTTTTTCCATCCTCTAGCTTAACTTACACATGCCTAAATGTGTGTAGCTTTAAACATATGAGTGCAGGGTGGAACCTTTTGGAACATGAAGCTTCTTCTAAAGCTGCCTACTTCTCAAGCAGTACAATATGAGTGTATTGGCCTGTTTTCCTAGTTAATTTCAACTGAATTAACTCTTTAAGGAGTTACATTTGAAAACAGCTAATTTATGTTAGGTGCCCATAGGCATTGAAAATTAATCTGAGAGACAAGTTACTCTTGTTTTCAATGTTTATCTCTAGGTCAACTAAGCTTGTAATAATTGAGAGACTGCTGCTGTTGGCAGAGCGTTATGTGATAACAATAGAGGTAAGGTGTCATTTCTTACAAGGCAAGGCTAAGAACACAACTTAGAGTATTATTAAAAATTAAGAGTTTGTATTTAAAGCTATTAAAACCTGTGCAACTTTAGTAATTTTGTTACCTATCATCATAGAATCATGTCTGGGTTTTGTTTGGCATTTACTATTATCTCTTCCCACAGGACCTTTACTCTGTTCCCCGAACTATTCTACCTCATGGTGCCTCTTTCCATGGACATCTTTTAACACTTAATGTTACATATGAGTCTACCAAAGATACCTTCACCATAGAGGTATGTGTGTGCAGGTTGTGTGTCATGCAGGATTGATCCTGTAGCTGCTCTTTGAGGTTTTTCTGATGCCTGGACCGAACAGATTAAGGTAGTTTTGAGGATGCCAGTCAACTTAAAAACTATTTGAAAATGGTAAAAGTGTGTTTAAAGCCACTTTAAAATGGAATGTAAAGGTATTTTGATCATCACTCTGGGGTGGGAAAAGGACATTGCTTTGCTTACTGTCAGTGATGAAGCATTGCTTCTGCTGTCTTACCTGGTCAGTCTCTTTTGTGGACAATACATTTACCACCCTATAGAGAGGAGTGGGAAGATGTTAATGGGAGATTTTTACCTACCTTTTTTTTACCTTCTGGAATGTTCTGCTTGAGCAGATTTACTGACCCAGTGTTATTTAATTTTACAGGCTCATAGCAATGAAACCGTAGGGAGTGTCAGGTGGAAGATAGCAAAGATGTTGAATTCACCTGTGGATAATATACAGATATTTGCCAATGACAGCTTGGTATGTTAACTCTAAAGAATTCTCATTCTTTATGAAATTTTAGTCTCTTTCCCAGAACTAAATGATATTTAATTGCAGCTAACTGTAAACAAAGATCAGAAACTACTCCACCAACTGGGCTTCTCCGATGAACAAGTCCTTACAGTAAAAACATCAGGAAGTGGGACTCCATCAGGGAGCTCTGCAGACTCCTCAACCAGTTCCAGCAACAGCAGCAGCGTATTTAGTTCATCCTATGCAATGGAGCAGGTACAGTTTACTAGCCTGAAACCTTCCCTCAGATTTTTTTAGGAGGGGGATAGCTGGGGGCAACACAGCTGGGGTGGAAGAGGTGCAGTAAGGTGAGATGGAAGCAGTTGACATCAGTTTGAGTGTCCAATCTGCCATAATCTGGTTTTGTTTTCAAACTGCAATTGAAGCAAAACATTTAAATACATGATTGCCATATGCATGCAGACTGGACTTTATAATCTGTATTCTGTCACCTAGTGTAGCCTGCTTGGTGTTTGTTAAACTTTACAGGGTCTTTTAAACAAACAAGACCCATATGATTTAATTTTGAGATTGGAAATCTCCCCCACCCCCCCCAACATATATATGTATTTTTTTCTACTATTAATAAAGCTGTGGTATGAAAATAAAGATGCATCAGCCAGAGATTTGTGTGTCAACCCTAACATTTGAAGTTGACCTCAAAAACTGATTGTTAAAAGGGAAATGGGGTAATGTAAAAACTCAGATGCTGTCTCAGTCTAGAAAGTAGCGGGGGCTTCTACTGTTCAGGTTGGCATCTGGGTCTGTTGCTTTAGTGAAGAATTATCTTAAATTACTTGCAGCAGAGAGGGGATAAAAAGACTTTTGTATTTCTACTTAATTCTCAGGAGAAATCCCTCCCTGGAGTAGTCATGGCTCTCGTGTGTAATGTGTTTGATATGCTTTACCAGCTCGCCAATCTAGAGGAGCCAAGGTAAGCAGACTAAATGGTTGTTAAACATTGAAGAAATGCTCATGCTGCAAAGTTTGAGTAGCTACTCACTTCACAGTGTGTAGGCATCCACCAGGCCACAGTGTGGCTCAGCCCCATGTTGCACAAGTAACTTCTGGTAACTTTGCAGGATAACACTGCGAGTGAGGAAACTTCTGCTCTTGATTCCCACTGACCCAGCTATCCAGGAGGCTCTTGATCAGCTTGATTCTCTGGGAAGGAAGGTATGGATTAAACAATAGCTAATCTTGGTGAGAAAAAGGATTTTATTACCAAGTTTCTTAAATTCCCTGTCAGATTATAATCTGTGAAGGGTTTGAAACTGCGGCAAAATAATACTCATTTTAAGGATTATTGATTTATTTCAAATCAGCTGGAACCAGGAGGTTATTACAGGGATTATAAATGTATTTCTGATTAGAACAAAATGCTGTAGTCTCAAACATATTTCTTTTGTGGCTTATTCCTCCTAGAAAACCCTTCTATCAGAATCAACTTCTCAGTCTTCAAAATCACCATCCTTGTCTTCAAAACACCAACATCAGCCCAGTGCTAGTTCAATACTAGAAAGTCTTTTCAGATCTTTTGCTCCAGGCATGTCCACCTTCAGAGTGCTCTACAACTTAGAGGTAAGAAAACAATTATTTCTTTCTATTTGTGTTTCTGAGCTGTAAGGTTTAAGTAGTTCCAAGTTTCTTGGGTAGGAGTCCCCAGTGACAGGGTCATTACGCAGAATGCGAATGTTGTGTCATTGTCTGCTTTTCTGAATGTTTTAAATTCTACACAGAATGAAAGGGGTAAAAAGTTCCCCTTTAGAGACTTTACTGTGAAGCCAGACCACTCTTTCTGTGATTTACAAGATGGAAGGAATATTCTGAAGTAAATGGAGAGGAGCAAAGACACATTGAAGTCCTTAATTGTTTAGGTGAAATTCCTGTTTGACTCTCCAGAAGCTCTGAATATAGGGGGTTCAGTGTACACATAATAGTTTTTAAAAATAAATATAGTTGCTTCTTTTGAAAATTATTTGGAGCTGTTGTTCAGTTTGTCTGGGTTTGCTTAATTCAATCTGAAAGAAAAAGAATGCTAACTCACCTCCCATACAAGTCTACGATGCTGTGTCTGCAGAGGCAAGGAGGAATATTTTTGTGAGGTCTTCAACTGTGAGGAATTTTCCCTATCCAAATGTACAGGGCTTTTAGCCAGGAAGTTCTGGCCTGTTTTAGCTGGGCAGGCAAAGTGAGTGGAAAACATATGGGGTTTTTTTACCCTAAATATTCTTCCAAGTTCTTCAAAACACTGGATTGGACCCTGTAAAGTTTTTTCCAGGTGTTCAGTGCATGGATTTTCAGGGGTGGGTGAGAGTTCAGTTGGTGTGCTCGTTGGGACACTGTCATCTGTACGCTTCAGGAAGCTGGACAGTTTTAGTCCTTCTCCCAGGTCCTGCTGTTTATGAAGACTCATTACAAATATGATTTGAGCAACTTGGAAGTTGGAGGACTGGTTGCCAGCAGCTTCAAAAACAGTGGACAAAGTTATTCCCTTTCATTCCCTGTGTGTGCCAAACTTACTGAAGGAATCTTCTTGTAGTTGCTTTCCTTGGGGTTTCTGCAGTCTAATGTGACCTCTTCATCTTTCTACACTGTCATCACACGGCAGCATTAGGATTTCCCCTCTTTACAGCTGGAATGAAAGAGATTTGATGTCTTTGAAATACAATGACAAGTTCTACAACTGAAAGCAAATGGTTTAACATATCACAGCAAGGGTATCTCGTTGAACTGGCAGGTGACGAGACAGTTATCTGCTGCTTCTGTGCCAGAGAAAATAATACAAGCAAGTAATAAATCACTTGCTTTTCTGGCAAGGGATGAGAAGTAGCAAATTGGATTAGATGTGTAGATTATATGAGTGGACTTGTTCCTCAAATCCAGTCAAGCCAAACAGAAGATGATTTCTGTCAGGAAAAGGATGATATGCTCTTTTATCCCTGAATCGGTGATAAACTGAAAATATGGGAACCAGTCTGAACTGCTTTCTGAAAAAATGTGCACAGGAAATTTGCAGAGCATATGAAAGAGATGAAAATTTAATGTTACAGATGTTCAGGGTTATGTCCTGCAGTGTTGTGATAAGATTTCGTGCTTGGAACTCCATAAACCATTCTTCTGACCTGTGAACCTGGCAAGGATGTCTTTTGTTTTCCCTCATGCAGCAGCGTTGGCTGTACATGCCAAAGACCCTTTCCAAGAAAGAAAATAACTTCTGGCAGGTTTCTGGGGTTTCAGGAGGGGCTGGGTTTTGTTTGGGTGGTGTTTTCTTTTTTCTTTATGTAAAATGAAGTGACATTGGTTATATAAATGCACATTAGATCTGACCCACAGAGACCACAGACTTGCATATGGCCATGGTTCTGAGCATAATTGCGTTCTGTGAACTTGAGTGCTGACTTGGAGCAGGAAGGGTGATCCAGTGGTGGTGTTCACAAGGCCTGTAGAAGTACATGGGACATCTTTTGCAAAAAACTCCAAGAATAGCAATACAGTTCTGTTCCAGAAGGCATGAACCAATAAGTAAGCTGTCTGTAGGGTGTTTTATGGGATACTGTCAACTGGAAATCTAGATAGGAGAATGATTTGGGCTCTTATGGAGCACTGAGCCTGAAGACAACATTTCATGTGCTGGAGTATGTACTTTATCCTTTCCCTTAACAAGTAAACTGCAACGAGAAAATAATGCTCCTTGATGGAGAATAAGTACCTGTAATAGCTATGGTTGTCTTTAATATTTTTAATATGATTTCTCTTTGCTGACTACAGTTTCACATAATTGTATTGTTAATTACTTGATTTGTAGTGGATTTTTTTTCTGTTGTACTTTTAACCTTCAGCAGATAAAGAATAATGGTGAGGAGGTATATGCATGCTTATTTGTTCATTTATTATAGGTACTGAGCTCCAAGCTGATGCCAACTGCAGATGATGAAATGGCAAGAAACTGTGCCAAGTCTTTCTGTGAAAACTTCCTCAGAGCAGGAGGTTTGAGGTTAGATTTCAAAATCCTGACTCAACTTATAGCACTTCGTTTAGTTAGCAGTTCTGCCTGTTATCTGGTTCTCCATGCTGTGTCACAGAAGTACACCTGTCAGCTGCTTCTTCAGAGGAGGGAAAAAAGTCTACCCAAAGCTGTGTTTTCATTACCTTGTGTCTAAAAACTACTGTGGCTACCACAGTGATGTAACAGAGTACATGTTGTTAAACCCCAAAATAAAATGAAGCACAGATAAGCTCGTGAAGAATAACTTTTACCAAGGTGTTTGATATTTGGATAGTGTTTATGTGTTTCAGCTCAAATTTTCTAGTGTGTACGTTGCACTGTGTCCTGCATGGATGCCAGCAGACACTTCAAGCAGTCAACACATAGATCGTGCAGTGGGAACCAAATGAAATTTTACACTCCCTAAAATTCAAACCCTTCAGATAAACTTGAGGCACAGTGTGAGTGATTTAGAAGACCTGGCAATACTGCTTATGTCAGATTTATCAAATACATGTTGCTTTAATAATCCTATCCACCCTCCCCTCCCCCATAAATCCTAGAGCATTCTCCACTGGGAACAAAAAATTTCCACCTGTAAATGTAGAAGGAGAAGCTGAGGGGAGGTTAGTCTCTAGAGACACCAGTTTGGCAGTTTTAACCTGCACTCAGCTGACTCAATAGGAGGATAGAATGATAGACATAAATTAAAATTGCAGCTCTCTCCTAATGTAAAACATTTTAAAATGGAAGCTCTCTTATTGATTTGTTTTTAAGTTTGGTGGTGAATGTGATGCAGAGAGATTCCATCCCATCAGAAGTAGACTATGAAACAAGACAGGGAGTCTATTCCATCTGCCTGCAACTTGCAAGGTAAGTAATTGCCTTTCACTAGAGAAAGTGCTACTTTATTGGCTTCTAGTGTGGCTTATGATATTTAAGATTAATTGGTACTTATGAGTTCTGTTGCATTTACTTGTGAACATTCAAAAAGAAGCCTGATTTTTGTTTTTTACTCTGCAAATGTAGGTTCTTGCTTGTTGGCCAGACAATGCCTACTTTACTGGATGAAGATTTCATTAAGGATGGGGTAGAAGCATTGTCCTCACGCCCATTCCGTAATGTCAGCCGACAAGCAAGTAGGCAGATGTCCATTTGTGGAACACCTGAGAAATCATCCTACCGACAGCTCTCTGTGTCTGATAGATCCTCCATTAGGGTAGAAGAAATCATACCAGCAGCAAGAGTTGCCATACAAGTAAGGAAGTGTTTGATGATTTACAGTGATGGTGGCATCCAGTGACAGCTTTGTACTCCTGGTTTTTTACTTTAAAGTCTGCCTTTTATACAGGTTCTTGCCCAGGCGTCATTTTAAAGTCTCCAAAAATCCAGACCATCAGTTTCTCTTCCCAGTCTTGATCTGAATTTTAAGTTCTACTGCTATTTTGGCAGTAGAAAGGGAAGCAGTATCTTAAAGTGCTTACCAGAATAGATCTATTCAGAAATCTTACCAATGATGTATTTTCAGTCACACTTAATTCTAACATGTTACTCACATGAATTTTCTGTAAATAGAAAGGAGAAGGCTCCTACTTGACCTCATCCTCTTTGAGAAATTATGGGCAAGTTTTTTTCTGTCCAGTACCTCATTAAAAATTAAACTCTCTTGATGGTACCTTGGGGAAAAAGGAAACTCTTAATTTTCAGTACTTTAAGAAAATGCAATTTTTTGCTTTATAGTCATGTCAATGTAATTAATCTGAGACTGGCTATTTACTACAACAATCTAACCTGGCAAGAACTCAACCTGTTTGAAAGCTGAGTCCAGTTGAATTAAGTTAATGTAGCAGATATGCTGTGTTAGGTTCTTGGGCAGTGCTTCCCAAATGGATTGATACGATAGAAATCAGCATGCCTGTCTCCAGATAGGTGAAAGGGGAGTCTGCCCTAGTAGAGAATTTAAAAACAAACTACTTCCTATTAAGAAAGCAATACTAATCTCTCCTTGGGAACAAAAAGACTCTTGTATCCTTGAGCCTGCGTAGAGAAGAGAGAGGAAAACAAATCCAAATGTCATTTTGATATGATTCAGACGATACATTCCCTTTACCCCTGTGATTTACAAGGAGTGTTAAACATCACAGAAGTAACTGGTGTTTCTTGTTCCTTCAGACTATGGAGGTGAATGATTTCACTTCCACAGTGGCTTGCTTCATGCGACTCTCTTGGGCTGCTGCTGCAGGACGACTGGACCTCGTGGGAAGTAGTCAGCCAATAAAAGAGAGTAACACTTTATTTCCTGCTGGGATTCGAAACAGACTTAGCAGCTCAGGTAGCCTAACTGTGTGTCTAAACCAATCTAAGGAAAGCATTTGGTCTGTTCTTAATCTAACTCTTGCAAAGCTTGAAGCTGAATTTGTTGGACTTGGATTCAGTGGTCCTCATGGGGCCTTTCCACCTCAGGATATTCTATGATTGAATTGCACAAAGCTGATAAGAATGCAATGCCTTTGTGTGGTGTTTACTGGGTGTTTTAAATTGCAGAGAACAGATCAGAAGCTGAAAGCATCTCAAAGTTGTAATGGATTACAGTGCTTGTTTGTTTCTTTAATGTAGGAAGTAATTGCAGTTCAGGAAGTGAAGGAGAGCCAACTGCACTGCACGCAGGTATCTGTGTGAGGCAGCAGTCTGTATCCACCAAAGATGCTCTGATTGCTGGAGAAGCCTTGTCTCTCTTAGTAACCTGCCTTCAGCTACGCAGTCAGCAACTGGGTATGAAACACAACTGCATTACTCACTGTTTTATAAGTAAGGTGGAGGATGGCTTTTGGAGACAGATGAGTACAATATATTCCTGAGAAATGTATGGCTTTAGGCTCAGACAGCTCAAGTTAAAAGCCATAAAATGTCATGTAAAAAATCCAGGTGGGTTTTTTTTTTTCACAACTGAAGATCCAGTGGCATGAAAGAAAGCAAGTGGCATAATGAAAATGCATTGGGAAAGCCAACCTATTGCTGGTATATAAATATTTGCACTGGCTTTGAAGTAATTCTCTAAGTGCTGCTGTTTGCATAGCTACTGTTTAGTACTTGAACCTTTGTGTACAGGAGGTGTGAACCACGGTGGTGGGAGGAGGAGAATGCTGCTGTTAATGGGGTGTTGGTATCCAATAAGGGAAAAAGATGGGGAAATGCACAAATAGCTGTTGATAGGAGATGTCCATTAGGTATTTTAATGCAAGACTGTAACTGGCCTAATTTAAGGGATTATTTTTAAAAAAGATAGCCTGGTATTCTTCTGTTTTAGGATCTTTTTACAATTTGCCTTGTGTTGCCGATTTCATCATTGACATTTTACTTGGATCACCAAGTGCTGAGGTGAGGATCTTTCCCTGAAAACTTCTTAAATGTTATATATCAAAATGTGTACACTTTGATCATTTAACATGGTCTTGAAGATAAACTTGTTCATTACAAATATTCCCAGTTTTTCTAGTTAAATAACAATAACCTTTGTATAATTGTTACTAATTCCAGTTTCTGGTGATGTGTTGATAGAAAATGCTGAAGTATTGCATTCTTTAAGCTTGTTTAATCCATGAGGCCCACAGGACTGTTGTGGCTAGTCTAAAGCAAACGCTCTTATTTAGGGAGGACAAATTCTGTAAAACTAGTACTTCAGGGGAAGCTTCAAATGACTTTCCTCTCAAGATTTGCATAAAAATCTAATGAATTCTTCTGAACTGTTGTGAAATGCTTCCAAATGTCAGAGACCTTCTAAAATTCATTCTTTTTGATTTAAGAATGTTTTGGATATTCTGAAACCTAGAGATTTTTCAAGCTGCACTATGTACCATTTCCATTGCATCTCCTATATTTTGTATGAAGTCATGCATCTCTTCCCCCTTATCTGAACTCCTAATCTGTGTTTAATAAAGCATCAGAGCTTTCAGCTCGGGGTGAAAGTGGATTACTAAATCCCTATAAATAGAGGAACCCTAGCTGGCAGGTGCAAAGCTCACAGTCTGGTTTACACAAGCTTTTCAATATGTATTTTTTTTTTAATTACACTTCCATTTTGTTAGGAATCTTTTTTTTTTGCAACCTTTGAGGAACTGCTAGTGTGTGACAATGACACTGTTTCAGATTCGTCGTGTTGCCTGTGACCAGTTGTACACCCTTAGTCAGACAGACACATCAGCTCACCCAGATGTACAAAAACCAAACCAGTTTCTCCTGAGTGTTGTTCTCGGTGCCCAGCTGCCTCTTTGGTCACCAACAAGCATCATGAGAGGAATCAACCAGAGGTAAGTCAGATGCCTAGGAAGCAAATCTATTGCATTTAAAAATGAGTAGCAGCAGAAGCTCTGAGGCACAAGGGATTAGGACTTTGCAAGTCTGTCAAAAGTAGACATCCCTTCATGCCCCAGATGGTTTTGGCAGTATGTAAATTGAAGGGAAATCCAGATGAATTCTCAAAGTACAACTCTTCCTCTGTGAAGTTCAGCTTATCTGACTTCACATGTGGGAAGTGATAATTGCTGAACAGGCTGGCTCTTTCCAGGGTATGGTCAGAACCTGGCTGGAGGCCTGCATGGGGCACAGATGTGATGGGAGGTTTGATAGTATTGCATTGATCTGGATCAGAAGCCAATCCTGAAGGCACCAACTCTTTCAGTGTTGTCTGGACCCATGTCTTCACCTGACTTCTTGTTGCTTACTTAAGGACTGTAGGTGTCAGTCCTGTTAACTTGACTGGCCAAAAGTGGTTGAATTTGATAGCAGCTTTAAACATGTAATTTCTAAAGGAATATGAAAAGAGGAGTAACTGAGAAGTTAAAACATGTTTTCTCATCACCTGATAACTAAAATTAGGAGCTGAAGGAAGAAAACAGGATTAAATGGTATGAATAACATTCAGAAGTAGCTGTTGGGAGGGAGTTTGTTTTAAAGCTGCAGCATGTGCACACAGAAGCATACCCATGCTGTTTTGGATTAGATAGAGCACACAAGCCTGAAAGGCAACTGCTTAGGAGAAAGTTTCTGATTTTAAGTGAAACCTTTCTCCTCTTTGTACTCGTTTCAGACTTCTGTCCCAGTGCACGGAATATTTTGACCTGAGATGTCAATTACTGGATGACCTCACCTGTAAGTATATACAGGCAAACATCATCCTGCTTGCAGCTTCCAAGCACATCTTCCTTCTGTAGACAAGATGTAGAATTGCCTTCGTGAAGGGTTTATTACGCCATGAACTCGATGTGACCTGCTGGTGTGCTGGCTGTCCCGTGTTAATGCCTGGCATGGATTTCTTGGTGTGCAGTAACATCTAGACAGCACACTCCTCTTGGAAAGAGAAATGAGTCCCTTTGTGGAAGGTGTACTTTGTACGCACCACGGGGGGAAATGAGACTGTTGCCAAACTGTTTAAAATTCATTGTATTTGTATTCTGCATTTATAGAGCTGTGCATTTTTCTGAGTTTTCTTTTTCTCTTGCAGCATCAGAAATGGAACAGCTAAAGATCAGCCCAGCTGCCATGTTAGAAGATGAGATCACCTGGCTGGACAATTTTGAACCCAACCGCACCGCTGAGTGTGAGACCAGTGAAGCTGACAACATCCTGTTAGCAGGACACTTGAGGCTCATCAAGACGCTCCTTTCACTTTGTGGGGCAGAGAAGGAAATGGTTGGTAAGTACTCCTTTTTACTCTAGAGTGACTAGACTAGTGTGAAGCCTGCATAGTGCTAGCAGATGACTTGGATCAGCAGACAGTATATGTGAAGTCATCATTGGTAGAAGTGATACAGAGTAATAGTGATAAGGAGTCATTTTGGCAGTACCTCTGTCATTTGATAAAACATTTGGACTTTTGTTGTTGTTGATATAAATGATTTTCCTGTTACAGAACAACCTTTAGATATTTGTAGTGATAATGTAAATATTTAACAGTAGATGTGGGTTGCTGTGTTACAGGTTCGTCTTTGATTAAGCCATTGTTGGATGATTTCCTCTTCCGAGCATCCCGGATAATTCTGAACAGCCATTCTCCAGCAGGCAGTGCTGCAATCAGTCAGCAAGACTTTCATCCAAAGTAAAAACTTTTTAACTTTGTTTCTGTTGAGTTTTGTCCTAGTTCTTGTGAATGCAAATGGCACACTAGGGCTACAGGTACTAGGATTTAATGCCAGTGTTGGAGTACTTCTCCAGTTCTCTGTACTTCCTACATAAGTGTCTAAATAACATTTTTGTAAGTTTTTGTGTGACCCAGAATCTTTGCTTTTCCATACTTCTGAAGTTTCTGCTTTGTTGGGTAGATCAGTGAAGTGCAAGTCCAACTGAGTGCTGATTTCATGTGTCCAAGGAGTACTCCTTTAGCTCATCATCACTTGGAAAGTTGGCTGAATTGCAGCATGAACAGGAAATAAATTCCCAAAGTCCCTTGTAAATGGGAATCTCAAAAGTTCCCCTCTTTTATTTTCCCCTTCAAAAGAACTGTGTTTTGTAAAAAGCTTACACCAAGCTGGTCTCTTGCACCTGAGATATATTCTGGGCTATTACCAACTATCAAATGGGAGGGAGGAAAGAGCGGGCTTGCTCTTTTCTGCCCCACCTGCCTTCTGTTATTGCCATATAATATCTGAAGGGGTGAGTAAATCAGTTTGGGTGGAGTTTTGTGCTGTGTTTTTAGTCTGGCCTTTAGAAGAGAAGGCTCGTGTGTTTGGCCCACTGAAAAGAGCTAAGAAGCAGCATTTTTTGCTGATCTGGCACAGCTTGGGGCTAAGGTTATCTCATGTAGCAAGTTATCTGGTGTAGCTCTTTCAAAGCTTGTCTCCCTGTAAACACAACATCATGTCGCCATCGGTGTTACAGTGATTATCTGACTGTCTGTCCTCAGATGCACAGACAATTCTGTGCCCTCATTTTAGGGCTCCTACTTTTCCTTGCTACTGAATGTTAACAACAGGTGTCTCCATGCCAGCAAGGGAGGCTTGTTTAAAGGACTGCTCCTGGTGCTCCTCTTCTGATTCCTTTCTTCCCTGTTTCCAAGAAAGAACTAGCACTCTGCAGTCTCTAAGGAATGTTTTATCATTTCTAGTGTTCTTTTGAACATTAATTGTCACTTGTTCTGAGTAATAGGGCTTTTTGGAATTGGAAATAATTGAGTCATCTACAAAATAGATCTCAAATGTGGCTTTCTTTTTAGGTGCAGTACAGCAGACAGCCGATTAGCTGCTTATGAAGTGTTAGTAATGCTGGCTGATAGCTCACCTTCCAATCTCCAGCTTATTACAAAAGAGCTGCTTTCTATGCATCACCAGTGTGACCCTGCACTTACCAAGGAGTTTGATGTAAGCAAGAAGCCGTGTTTGATTTGTGTCACTGTGGTTTGAAGTAGTGTGTCTGATCTGCTTAACTGCTCTGTTCATGAAATTTAAAATGTCTTCAATTTAAAATGGCAAAAGCAGATAAAAGTAAGGGCAAACCCATTTGATCTTCCTCAGAAGCAAATACTTCAGTGGGTCTTTATTATTCTGGTGAGGAAGAAGTATTTCCTAAATATGAATGATTTTACTTGGATACATCTTAGGCCATTTTTAACAGTTCTGTGCAAAGGGTTAAATACCTGAATGACAAAATATAGCACTCTTACAGGCTTTCAGAATTTACATTTCTGGTTTTCCATTAAATTGCTTTCAACAGCTTATATATAAAGGTGATTATAAGAGCTATAGTATGTTGTTGGAGTCTTGTTCTTTTTTTTTAACTTAAACACTTTTTTTTAATTATCATTCCAGTATCTTCCACCAGTGGACAGTCGCTCCATTTCAGGATTTGTTGGATTGAAGAACGGTGGTGCTACTTGTTACATGAATGCTGTCTTCCAGCAGCTATATATGCAGCCTGGTCTCCCAGAGGTAATTGGTTCAACATCCAGTAAAATTCTCTTTTTTGGAATTATTGTCACCTGAACCTCAAGTTCATCATAGTAAATTAATTGTTTACAAATTACAAAACTGGATGTGGGTGTGTGTGTGCAGGAATATATATACACAATAAATATACATACTGTAAGTTATTGTGCTGTGTGTCCTGACAACTTACAGTAATAATATTGCCAATAACCACTTTTACTAAGTTCTGTTTGTTTCTTTCCAGGCCTTCCTTTCCATTGATGATGATACAGACAATCCAGATGACAATGTGTTCTATCAAGTTCAATCTCTTTTTGGCCATTTGATGGAAAGCAAGCTGCAGTATTATGTACCTGAGAACTTTTGGAAGGTATTGCATCCTCTTGTTTAGAATATATAGCTTTCCTATTTAACAAGTCATCATTTATTCAGCCTTTTCTCACTGAAGAGCTTCTAAAGAGTAAATTCTACTTCAAAAAGTCAAAACGTGTAAAACTAATGTTTCTCTTAAAAATCACTTTGTTTAATGATATGCATATGGAACAGCCACCTTTTTGTATATATTTACATAGATTTTCAAGATGTGGAATAAGGAACTTTATGTTAGAGAGCAACAGGATGCTTATGAGTTCTTCACCAGTCTTATTGATCAAATGGATGAATACCTCAAGGTAAAAACCTCAGGGATTTCTTTCCTTGTTTATGGGCACCTCCTTGGTACTTTTTCTTTGTTCTTTGGCAAAGAGCCATATGGTTTATTTTATAATTACATAGTATTCCTATTGCTTTCTTGATCTTTCACTCTACTATATATCCAACTCGTGTAACTTTACATCTCCAACAGAAAATAGGAAGAGACCAAATATTTAAGAACACTTTTCAAGGAATCTTCTCTGATCAGAAGATTTGCAAGGACTGTCCTCACAGGTAACCTTAAATTTAGTGCATTAGTTACCAGGCTACATGCTCCCCTAACTATTAAAATATGTAGGTCAAAATAGCATATGAAGGTAGAGACATATGCCTTTGTGAGCATCAGGGCTGTTGATAGCTGTGGGGCAAATGCAGAATTCTTTCCTAAGCATATGTCGTGTTAATGCAAGTTGGATTCTATTCTGTCAGTGCCTTGACTCTTTTCTTTCTTCTTGAGTTTAGGTATGAGCGTGAGGAAGCCTTCATGGCTCTCAACCTAGGTGTGACTTCATGTCAGAGTCTGGAGATATCCTTGGATCAGTTTGTTAGAGGAGAAGTTCTGGAAGGCAGCAATGCATACTACTGTGAAAAGTGCAAAGAAAAGGTATTGTTGTGTGCAAACAAAGATTGAGCTGTAGCTTGGTTATTAAGTGTTACGTGGTCATAGAAGCTGTGCTTAGATACTGCTTACTATATGTTGAAGACATAATCAAAGGGTTAAATCCATAAATCCATGCAGATAACATTTTGTTCCCTGTGATCATTGTAGCCTGGACATCTAGAGGGGTGGCAGGGTGGCAAATGTAAGATGTTCTGTAACATACCATCCCACTGCGTGAACTGCGAAATGCCTGTAGTGGTACCCTGTCTGTGTGCATTATGGTCGTCCTGCCTCCTGTGGCTGTATGTACATTCACTTTGGGATGGCTGGAATTGTGCATGTGTAGGAGAATACTACACAATGATTGAGAGATAGAGATATAGATAGAGGTGATACTCCTTGTTTGTTTGTTTTTTGGTTTTTTCTCTTTAAGAGAACTACAGTGAAGCGCACGTGCATTAAGGTCTTACCTAGCCTGCTGGTGATCCACCTGATGAGATTTGGCTTTGACTGGGAGAGTGGACGTTCTATTAAATATGATGAACAAATAAGGGTAAGAAAACTTTTCTGTATGACAACCCCCACAACCTGCCACTGCTTTGTGCAGTGGACTCTCAAGTCTTCCTGTTCATTCCTCCTCCTTTTCCTCACATTTTGGTGCAAGGATTTAGAGTATACAGTATACTTAAAGCAGCACAGTCATGCTACAGGAAGTATTTTTCCATAGAGCTTTCCTTGTCTGCAACATTCTCTGGGTCCTTCCAGAAAGCAAGAGCAAAATCCTCCATAAAGATGTTTTTTTTAACTTCTGTGGCATAAGGATAAAAAGTGGGAATGCTAAAGGAAAATGTGGCACTTCCAAATGTGGGAAGTATTAATACAATTCTCATAAAATTACACTAAGCTTGTACACAATATAATCTCTCAGTTAATCTGAGATATCTCTTCTAACAGTTTCCCTGGATGCTGAACATGGAACCTTACACTGTGTCAGGGATGGCTCGCCAGGATTCATCCTCAGAAGTGGGGGACAATGGTAGAAACATGGATCAAGGAGGCGGAGGCTCTCCGAGGAAGAAAGTTGCCCCTACAGAAAACTACGAGCTCGTTGGTGTGATTGTTCACAGTGGCCAGGCACATGCAGGGCACTACTACTCCTTTATAAAGGACAGGAGGTAACGGCCAAAAAGAGATGCATGGGGATTTGAGAATGGTCTAAAGACTACTTGTTTTGGGGAGACATAGAGAGCCATTCAGAGCTTGATTGAAAGCACTCTTCCCTTTCTTAACACTGAACATTGTGAGTGTTAAGACAATAATAATAAGGGACACCATAGTCCAAATGTCTCAGCAGTTCTTAGGTACCTGGTATTGGATATTGAGGGCTTCCTGTGGCGTTTAGTTGCAGGTGATGTGCTTCTCATGTTTTTAATCAGGTTTATTTTTTCAAATGTAATTTTGACATTGATTTGAACTCAGCTTTCTATTTACTGTCAAAACAAAATGTGAGTTCTGGATTGGTCGGGTATTTGGGTGGTTCAGGTTTTCATTGGAAAATCAAGTCACTGTTTCATTGTTTCTGTTCTGTTCTGATCACAGGGGATGTGGAAAAGGAAAGTGGTATAAGTTTAATGACACTGTTGTTGAAGAATTTGATTTAACTGATGAAACCTTGGAATATGAATGTTTTGGTGGAGAGTATAGACCTAAAGTCTATGATCAATGTAAGTAGATATACAGATTTAGCTGTAGCTTTATATTGCGCACTTCCTCTCAATAGAGGTAGATCTCAATGTATTTTATCTACTTTGTGTTACTTGGTCTGATTTTTTTTCTGAAGAAGTTTTTTCCCCTTGAGTTTTCTGTGTACTGAAGGACATAACAGTCTATGGCCTAATGTTAATTGAACCATAGTCACTGTTGGTCAGCGCTGCGTAGGCTTAGCAGAGGAGATTCAAAAATACAATGGCAATTTGTTAAAATAGTTTAAAAAACGGGCCTTATTTTAGGCTAGTGGAGATAACTGTGCACAGAACTTGGTGGGGCATTGTATGTTAAACTTCTCAGTGTTTTAAGGAATTAATTCCAAATGAATTTCCACCAATCTTTTGTTTCATAATTCTGATAATTACCATTTTAAAGTACATGTGCTGCTTGCAAAAATATTTTAGGGTTCAGGTTTTCATTTGCAAACACAGGCAGATGTTTTGATCTGACAGTTGCCACAGTGTGTGTTACTTGCACACCCAGTCTTTTCACCTCCCTGTAGAGGTGAGGAAGGTACCAAGGCCTTCACTGAATGCCTTTTCTCCCACCAGCTAACCCTTACCCTGATGTCCGTCGGCGCTACTGGAACGCCTACATGCTGTTCTACCAGAGGGTGTCTGATCAGAACTCTCCTGTCTTACCAAAGAAAAGTCGAGTGAGTGTTGTGCGTCAGGAAGCTGAAGACCTCTCATTGTAAGTTCCTCTTGAGTCCTTAAAGGTTTCTCTTAGTGAAATCTAAACCCTATCTGCCTAACTAAGAAATCACTAATTCCTGTTCGACAAGGGAGTACACTGACCCTTCTGGTTTTTAAGCTGTTTATTGAATAGTCTTTTCTTGCTTTTATAACATCCTCTTCCATACTGCTGTTGTCATTGCAGTAAAAAGTCTGAGCTGACTGACAGCCCCAAAGTGTTTAGACTGTCACCTACATTTCCCTTAAGATTATGCTGTCTGTACTGGCATTTCAAACTTGAACTGTTGATTTGTCATAGGATTTCATTATTCACCTTGAGCTTGTATGTATTTCAGATCTGCTCCATCTTCACCAGAAATTTCACCCCAGTCATCACCTCGACCCCACAGGCCCAACAGCGACCGCCTCTCTATCTTGACTAAGCTGGTTCGAAAAGGAGAGAAGAAGGGACTTTTTGTAGAGAAAATGCCTGTGCGGATATACCAGGTAGAGCACTCTGAAACAGCAATGAAACCCTGCTCATAGGAAACTTAAACACATAGTGAGAGGAACATGGTCACTTTGAAGGCTTCCTGTAAGCAATTCCCTTATAGCAAAGCTAGAAAGTAATTCTGGATTCTGACATAAAGTTATTAACAAGCTGTTCAGTGGTACATTATTCTAAGTTTTGCTGTCCCTTTGCATATGATTGGAGAGCAAATCATGTGAGGAGCAGCTGAGGGAGCTGGGGGTGTTTAGTCTGGAGAAGAGGAGGCTGAGGGGAGACCTTATCACTGCCTACAGTAACCTGAAAGGAAGATGTAGAGAGGTGTGCGGTGGTCTCTTCAGACAGGAGATATAGGACAAGGGGAAATGGCCTCAAGCTGCACCAGGACAGGTTCAGATGAGATGTTAGGAAAAAAATTTTCACTGAAATGTTGTCAGCATGTGGAACAGGCTGCCCAGGGAAGAGGTTGAGTCACCATCTCTGGATGTGTTTAAAAAAAGGGTAGATGGGTAGTTACAGATATGGTTTAGCATAGGACAGGAATAGTTGGACTTGATCTTAAAGGTCTTTTCCAACCTTGTGATTCTGTGATTCTCACAAAATTGACCTGTGGTTCTTTGCTTTGGAGAAACTGCAGGCAAGGTAGTCAGACATGAGATACAGCAGCAGCCAGCAAGTGAGCAGAGAGAGAGAGGTAAGAGAGAAGATGCTTTATTTGAAGTACATTTGAGGATTAATGGAGCCAATGCAAATTACAGTCATTCTCAAGCTCAGGAGTTGCCAAGAATGTAGAAAGGAGAGAAGTGAGAGAAACCAAAACCAGCTTCAGTTCTGGTAACTTCAGTAATATTGAATGTGATTTCAAAGGGGGAAACACAGATGTTAAAGGCAACTTTGCATGTCAGGACTGAAAGTGGAGGTGTGATGACATTGGCAGAGCAGTGAGAGGATGGTAGAACCTGGAAGGTCTCAGTCTGCAGGCCTGCAGCTCTAGTCTGTACAGGAGAGGGTACATATTTTACTTGTATTTGGCCTTCTGAACATGCACTATCCTGCTGGTCTGCAAGAGAGCTTACATCACATAGTCAGAATAAACAGTGTAGGCAATGCAGTGCTGTATGAGGGTGTTAATCGTCACTTTAAGGGTTCTTGTATCCAGGGCCGTATTATGGCAACACACAGAACTCAGCTCAAACTTACTGAGAGTCTTTCAGCAAAATCTGGGGGGAAAAATGAGCTTGGCATTGTTGTGGCTGTGGCTGGCAGTTACACCATGGCTCCTTGCTCTGTATGTGTAAATCTGCTAAGCAAGCCTTTTCAGGTTTGAAGGATGTTCTCTTGGCACTTCTATTAAAAACAAGCAAAAATAGAAATTATCAGCAGGTTCTTCCTTTTTTCTTTTCCTTTAACAGCCAAATGATTAAATCCCTCATCTCTTTTTGTGTGTTTTGTGATATCCTTGGAAGAAAATCACTGATTTTACTCAAATCTTCTAAGTCTCCTATATGTATTCCCCCCTCCAATCAATCCAAGTGGTGATTCAGAGCATGAACAGAATAGCTCTGACACTGGTTTTTAAACACCATACATATTTACATAAAAGATGTGATTTTAGAAAAATCTACTTGAACATTTTAATTTTTTTGCCTTCTTTTACAGATGGTGAGAGATGAAAACTTGAAATTTATGAAGAACAGAGATGTGTACTGTAGTGACTACTTCAGTTTTGTTCTGTCATTAGCTTCACTGAATGCTGTAAGTACCTAGATTATAATCTTGGAGCATTTGGAGTATGATGGGTAGAAACAGCTGCAGAAACTACATGGGTCACAACCAGCAAAACCAGGAGTGAAGGGTTGATGTGACTTTGCTTTTCCAGCTGAGCAATTCATTGTCTCCCAGTATTTTTTCCCACCAATAACATCTGTATCAAAGCAGCCTCCAGCCTCCTGTTCTAGTAATGGAAGAAACATCACTGTCCCTTAGTAAAATTTATATAATAACACACACCTTTTTATTTGTTTTTTTTAAAGATGGAAACTGAGCTCTGGAGGCTCAGAAATTCCTCTCTCTATGGAAGATCCAAAAGTTGGTGTTATGCACCTCAGAGTTGATAGACTTTCATTGGAAGTGCAGTTTACTAATGAAGTGTTTCTAAATGAAGTAATAAAACAGCATTTGTTAAATCCAGAGATCTAGTGGGCCTCACAGAAAGCTTCTTCCTGTTCTAGTGTATTTGTTAACTAGCAGAGCCAGCACTGGAGGCTGTTGTTAGCACAGAAATGTGCTGTGCTTTATTTTTGTTCTGACTGGAGTAAATAACTGGCATGAAGCATGTTGATGTGTTTAAGAGACAGCGTGTGTGCTGCAGGCATACTTCTGCTCTGAAGTAAATTTGATGTTTCTTTCAGACTAAGGTAAAGCATCCTTATTATCCATGCATGGCAAAAGTGAGCTTACAGCTGGCAGTCCAGTTCCTCTTCCAAACCTATCTCCGAACCAAGAAGAAACTCAGGTAAGGCCTTGTTCTGCCTACTGTAACAGCATATTCTGAGCTTTTTCTGCTTCTCACACCTATAGCACTTCAAAATACCTTGGGGAGCATTCATGGGAGTAGCAATACATTTCTGCTTTTCACTGAATCCTATTGCAGAGAAAACAGAGAGAGGAAGGAGGGTCACACATAACCTGCTTGCTGCCACTCCCAGCTGTCCATTATTTCAGTGGAGTGGGCTGGATGTGGAAAGGTTTTAATAGAGAATTAAAGATTTGTTCCAGAATACATCTCTATGTTTGTCTAAAGTGATCTGATGTGTGTTCAAGTAAAGATTTCTTTGTTTTGGCAAACAAGCAACATGGCTCAGGTTTTGGAGGTGTTTTTCCTCACTCACTACTGACCGTTGTCCCTGTTTTGTTAAAGGGCTGATACAGAAGAATGGATTGCCACCATAGATGCACTGCTCTCCAAAAGCATCGATGCTTGTCAGTGGTTAGTGGAGTATTTTGTCGGGCCAGAGGGCCGGGAGCTTGTAAAGTAAGTACTGGTAACTGAGTCTTGGGTGTCTTGTGTACAAACAAAACTTGTGAATAACATGATCTGGTCTATACTGATATAGTCCCAAAGAGGTGACTCTGCATCATCTTTAAACAGACATGCTGGATAATCACTTAGGTTTTTATTTCTGGTACTTTCTCTGACTCTGCAGCTTTCTTGAGTAATACTGAAAATCTAATAAAATAGTGTAGAGTACGTGGAGGAGGAGGATGTGGATTCAGCAGAGTGCCTTGGAGCGTGCCTCAGTTTGTATCTAGTCACTTCTGCAAGTGGTGGGAAAAGAGAATGTGGGGAAAGTGTTTGGGGTACAGTAAGTTAAATACTTACCTGACAGAGATCACAGATAAATTGGAAAGAATTTTTCTCATCAAGCTCAGGATGGGCTAATAGGTGTTTGGAAAACATCTAGGACAAAATCTTAGACAACTGACACAGTTAGTGAGATGCATCAATGTCAAGAAAATTTTATCTTTAAAGTGGTGTTGAAAGACAAATCCCATGATAGCTTTTAGTTTTAACTCTTTTGTTATATTCCTTTATTTGAATGAATAAATACTATAGGCCTTACTGATTACCAGCAGGAGAAAAGTAGTTAAAGCTTATCCACAGCAGTACAAAACAAGAAGTATCTGGACTGTTTTCCTTTTTAAAAACAATAAACATCACACTTAATTGTTGTAGCTGTGTGTACACGTTGATTCCAGCTCTCTTTGCAGCTTCACCTCTTCTCTTCCAGGACTTTCCTCCTGGAATGCAGCGTGAGAGAGGTGCGAGTGGCTGTAGCCACCATTCTCGAAAAAACCCTCGACAGTGCCTTGCTTTATCAGGAGAAGGTCAGTGTCACCTCCTCACCAATGGTCCTGTAGGTTGTCTCTCTTCAAGCTTGCAAGCAGTTCTGTGTGATTGTAAATGACAAGGTGAAAGGCTCTTGGGGCTCTTTATTTCTTGAACAGGTTAATGTTTCTCTGCTCCTACCCTAGGACGTAACACGCTACTGTAATTATCAGGGTTTAGTTTCAAAGTATTAGCTCTAATGAAGCTTGTCTTATAAACTGACATCACATACTCTTGTAAGTGTGGACACTGTGTTTTCTTAAGATTTATTCTTTCTGTAGCTGAGACATTTCAGAAATCAGCTTAATTTGTTGTAACTGATTCTCCTTCCTCAAAAGCCTGTAGCAGTAGTAACTGAGTTACCATGTTCCTTAGAGAGACCACAGCTACGGTTATTGCTTAAAGGTTTCACTTGCACTAATCATGGCAAGTAAGTTTAGAAGTGCAGCTTTGTTACGTTTGACTGATCTTAATATTATAAGAAAACTCAGGAAATTTGTGAAAACAAAAACATGAAACATCTGAGATGTCACTTACTTCCCTTAGGACACCTGAACCCCAGGTGGCTTCTGTTAAGGGAACTCAGAAGTCTTATCTGTGACCACTTACAGGAATATGCCACAACAGTGGGGGCTTGGACACATTAAATGTCCAACTCTTGTTTAGTCTGAAATGGGGGTTTTTTGTTGGGTTTTTTTGTGTAATATTTGGTGTGATAGAACATTTATCCAGTTTCTGGGGAATATGCTTTGTCATCCAGTGTCATGGGTGGAAGATGCAAGTTTCTCTTAAGAAAGCTTGTCTTTAGAGCTGTAAGGCAAGATTGCGGTGAGGTCCTACAAGATCTGTTAACTGAGCTGTAACAAATCACACAGCAGCATGTGTACCCTTGGGCTCTGATGCAAACTAAACACTGAGTTGCTTTTTGCAACGTTAGCAACTAAATGCTGATGTTTGCCTATTGAATGTGACAGCACACTGAGACCTTGAGTGACAGTTCACTTCTGGTCCCGTTTGTTTTGCGTCGCTAACAACTGCAGAGTTTGAACATCAGTTGACTCTGAGGAGTAATCTGAATTATTTTAAAAATATTGCAGACTTCCATTAACTGCTGAGTTCCACCTCTTTGGGCAGGTTACCTCCATGCCAGTGCTTTGTTACTTCCCTGTTTAATACATGCCATGCTCATTCAGAAGAGTTAAAAACAAGAAGGCTGTTGTTAGCTGTTCATATTCATCACATCAAGCATCCCTGACCATACACAGGATCTTGTTAACCATAACTTGACTCTGACAGGCAAAAAACTTTCTGGGTTTTAAGCAGTAAATAACTGTTTAAATTGAAATTCATCATTGTTTTCACAGTTGAAAAGTCTACATCAGTTATTGGAGGTGCTACTTGCTTTACTGGATAAAGATGTACCTGAAAACTGTAAAAACTGTGCTCAGTACTTTTTGCTATTCAACAACTTTGTACAGAAGGTAAGAAACCATTTTTTATGTTACTTTAATTGTGAAGGACAATAGTAAAACAGCTAGTTATCCATTTTCATAGCAGCACAGTGACAGTCTTCCAGAACTCTTATTCTTTTCTCTTTTTCTGGTTTTGAAAAGTAAATTGCTTAAACAGGGTTAGCATAAATTCACAGAAAAATATACAAGCAGAGTATACCTGTTGAAGATGCCATTTCCAAAGCCTGAACGTTGGGTTTCTGTTTTGGAAGGTGGTTTTGGCTGTTCTTAATAAATGAATAATTTTTTTAAAATCAGCGTTCAGGATTTTTGTCCCTTAGGAAACAAAATAACTGCCTGGACTGTGTTTTTCACCCTAGTATGGTTTCCTCAATTCTCTTTTTACTGTGTTTTTGTTTGCTTGTTGTCTTTTTTAATATGCCACTTTGCATATGCTGATTTTAGACAGGTGTATGTAATATGCTTTATATAATAAGACATGTTTTAGACGTAGAGCTTGTTGGTGTGTGTGGCTTTTTTTCTTTTAGTGTAGGTAATGCAGAGTTTAGCCTACACATTTGAATTCTGTTCCCTTTACCTGCACAGGAACATAACTTTTTATTGTTTCCTACACAGCAGGGTATAAGGGCTAGCAGTCTTCTTCTCAGGCACTCTGCTCTGAGGCACATGATCAACTTTCTCCTTGGCCCCAACCGGCAGAGTAATCAGGTAATGCTTACCTACCATGTGGTTTTGTGCTGCAGTTTGTCCATCCCCATATTTGTACAGTGCTTAAATTGTGGATAAATAATGTTTCCTGTGGTAGAATGGACTACTTCTTGGATTAGTCTGTAAACTTCATGCAAGTCTTAGGCTGCCTGTGTGTAGTTTAATGTGAAAATGGTTGGCAGAAGTAAGCATCAAGCTTTTGATAATAGTATTTTCATCAGCTTCAAAGTATTAGAACGTGGTGGTGGACTGTTAAGGGCATTGCTTTGCTTTGACTTAGAAGTTGACTAAATCAGCCAACCAAAAGTTAATGAAATCTCTCTTTTGGCTCAAGCAGAATCGTAGGTGGAGCTCAGCACAAGCACGTGAGTTCGCCTATCTTCACAACACCGTAGCGCTACTAGTTTTGCACTCTGATGTCTCCTCACAAAGAAACGTTGGTAAGAAGTGTGTTTCTACATGTTGGTGGCTCTCCATTTCACTTACTGTGGGACTAACTTAATATCAGTGAGGAAAAATGCAGCCCCTTTGAATTTAAGGCAGAAGTGATTGGCATACGATTGATTACTCTTTCTTTTGCTGTAAATGTACCAAGGGGCTGTGGCAAATGGTATTGCAGGCACTACATGGCAGGGCCAGGGAAATCTTGATATCAGCGTGATTATGCCTTCTGCCCCTTCCACATGCTAAAAGATCTTTCCTCCTGTGAGTAAATCAAGCTGTATCATTGTTGGCTGGCACTGATTTGCAGCCTAATGGGCTGCATTTTATTTTAAACTTGTTATGCCTTTTGCCAGTCTGAAGGGGAGAAAAACAAGCCATGAAACACTCTACTAGACATTTCTTACAAGGGACAAGTGGGAGGCAGTGGGTACAAGATACTCCTGAGGAGATTCCTGCTGAAGACAAAAGGAAGATGGGGTTTTTTCTCACCAAGAACAGTCCATCATTGGAATAACCTCCCCAGGGAGGTGGTGGACTCCCCAACATTGGACACTTTTGAGATTCGGCTGGATGGGGTGCTGGGCCATATTTGTCTAGACTGTGCTTCTGCCAAGAAAGGTTGGACCAGGTGATCCTTGAAGACCCTTCCAACCTGGTATTCTGTGATTCTATGAAATAAATATAGTAAAGGAATAAGCTGAGATCTTAAGTTTCCTGAAGAAAGAATTCAAATTTGTCTTTTTAAAAGAATAACTTGATTTCTGTCTAGGATCAAAAGTTTCTGGAGCTGGAGACAGTCAAAAGGCATAAAGGATGATAAATGCTCTGAATATGATGAATGTGCAACAGTGATGGGGAGGGAAACTAAAGCTCACAGTATTGATAGTAATTACAAACATTTTGCTTAGACCTTCCTACAGTTTGTTTCCCTATGTTGTCACTAATGTAAATGACATTTTAGTGTGCAGGAGATCATTACTTGGAGTGATGTCATTTGAGCCATAAGCTAGTTAAGCTGAATGTCATTAGGCACAGCATGGTGCCAGATGAGTAGCAGTGTTTTCAAGGTGTGTAGAGCAATCTGATTTCTTAGTGGATTGTTTTTGTATTTGCTGTTATAGCTCCTGGTCTCTTTAAGCAGCGTCCACCTCTAAGCATCACCGCTTCAGGTCCGCTTTTGACACTGCATGAAGAAGTGGAAGCCTTGTTATTCCTGTCTGAGGGAAAACCTTATTTAATGGAGGTATCTGTTCTAAATTCTGCCCTGCTTTAATGTAACAGCTGATCTTATGTTATTTCTTTGAAATATCCTTACAGGAAGAGCTGAGTATTAAAAAGCAGTCAGCAGGGGGGTATGTGGTTATTTTGTGCATAAAGAAGGCACCTTTGCTTTCTTATTTTCCTTATTCACCTTTCTTATTCACCTTATTTTCCAGTATATCTATAAACTTAGGGGTCTCGTTAGAGTTTACAAAGTTAGCAAAGACAGCTAAACACACTTCAAAGTGCCTTTGCAGTCAGTTACCTTATGTCAGCTGGAGGTGCTTTAATTTTAATGTTTAATTTCTCTAAATGGATCATGCTTGACCAGACCCGTGGAGGGTGGGCAGCAGGAGCTGAATTGTGAGGGCAGGGGGTTCAGTTCACTTGGGCCATGCTGGGAGGAAAAAAAGGACATCCTTCCTGGAAAAGACTAACTTTCTCTATTAAACTTGAGCTGTCTCTTAGAACTAATTGTGTGGCTGTGTCTGAAATTGGTTGCACCTTTCCAATAGGTGATGTACGCGTTACGAGAGCTAACGGGATCTCTGTCGGTTCTCATTGAGATGGTGGTGTACTGCTGCTTTTGTAATGAGCACTTTTCCTTTACTGTGCTACACTTCATCAAGGTATGGAGATAATCAGGATGAGCTCTTTGCATAAGGTTGTCTTCTAGGCTTTGGTCATACCATGTCTTATGGGTTATCATGGCGTTGGGATGTGCAGAGCTATCTGTGCAGTTCATTGGATATGGGGGCAGGGGGTTGTGGGGGGGTTCTTAAGCTTTTATTGTTTAAAAAAACCCCAAGTTTTCAAGAATCTGTAAAGCTGTCTTCTTGTTCCTTGCATCATCAACATATTTTACTATCCTAAGTAACTTTTTATTTCTGTCATGCAGACTCAGCTGGAAACTGCTCCTCCCCATGAATTGAAAAACATATTCCAGTTACTCCATGAGATACTGGTAGGTGAAGAGCAGAGACTTGTACAGGATAGATTTTTGTATCAGTGCATAATGGAAAGAGTCAGGGCTGTGTTGGTAACTTCAACATCCTCGTTTCTTTAATCATTTGGTTTGGAGGTTTTATTACTTTTTAAATTGCTGTCTTGATAACCCAGCACTATATAAAACTTCACAAGTCTTGCTTGGTTTTTTGGTAAAGCCATTTGATAGAACAGATACAGGGATTACACAGAGCTTACTTATATTGTTCTTCTTTACTAACAGGTTATTGAAGACCCGTTACAAGTAGAGCGCATCAAATTTGCCTTTGAAACTGAAAATGGATTAATAGGCAAGTAAGCCAGTGGGTGAACATTCCTGTCTCCTACTGCCCCTTTTTAGAAGGGTTATAAACTAGGAGATGATATAAACTGTTTTACCTCCCAGGGAAAATGATTTGACACTGTTTGACTTGGCTTTCACCACTCCACAAAGTGCTCTAAGAAAACCCAAAATAAGCATTAGAATATTACAGCTATGGCAAACCAGAAAGGAATTTAACTGGGAAAAAGGAATTATCTCCAACAACAGCAGTTGATGAACCCAGAGAATAATCATCCTTACTTACAAAGTGATGTTAAGAAACCTTTTCCAAGAGGTTGGCAGGAACTCTTCCAAATAAGCAGATCAGGGTGTATACATAATGCAGGGGAAAAAGCAGGTACCTTGCATTAACAGAGTAGCCCTTAGAATTCTTAACCTTAAAGATTATTTTGTCTCTCTCTATTTTGTCAGCATCCTACTTAGTATTAAAAGAAACTGGTTCAGTATGGAAGGGTGCTAATACTACTGAGGGGTGGCTCCCATTTCCTGCTCATACAAAGTGTAGTCTCTCCATTTGATACCAAAACTTTCCTGAAGTGCACTTGTTAAAGGATTCAGAAGCAGCAGCAGAGTCCCAGGCCTGATGAGAGCTTACTCTGTATGAACTGGGAGCAGGTTCTTGGTGTGCAGAGAAATGCATGGTAGCCATGTGGTGCTCAGAGCCCCTCTGAGTAGTTAGTGCAGCTTGGGCATCTCTCTCATAGCTGTTTGGGTGAGGATCTGCTTTGGATCGTGGCTTTCACCTGAAGTTGTTTTGGATTCTGTTTTAGTGAGAAGGAGTATTTAGCTTTGTTCTTTACTCCTCCTGTACTTCAGTGCTTTTCTCTTGAGCAGTTTCTGGGTATGACTGGTAGAAGAGAAGATAATATGAAGCAGTGTAAGAGAATATCAAAGTGGTTATTTTATTTCTGGGTAAATTAGTCCCACTTGGACCAATTTTGTTCTGTAACTTGAGCAATACATGACCTTTGTTCCCTCTACAGAGGAGAGGTGCAATTATTCAATTGCATTTTGATGTTAAGGGCGTTTTGTGTGATATTAGTTCATTCATATTTTACAAGAACTCCTATGAGTTTTGGGAGTGAAAGTTGTGGTTTTGCCTTGGAGCTTCCTTGCCACAGCACTGAACAGCATCTGATCTCGCTGACCTATCAGTCACATTGGCTAATTTTACTCTGAGAAAGGAAATCAGCAAAAGATCATTTCCTGAGTCTCTTCAGAGGGTGTCTGTGTGTAATTTGTAACACACTGATGCTGTAATTTCAATCATCTGCTGTGCTTTCACAGTAGAAAAACTGGTAGTTTGCAGTTCCCTATAAATTGTTTGTCCACTTCAGAGGTTTCACTATGGTTTTATTTGCTGGCTCCTGTGGACAGAGCAACTTTTGAGGAACAAATCAGCTGGTAGCAGCTCCATGGAAATCTTTGTGCTGCTTCTCAAAAAATCTTGTTAAGCTGTGGGAATTCACGGTGTAAAACTTCCCATTAGGAATGGCCTGGGGCTTTCCTCAAGTCTCCCTTAGAAGAGATTCGTTGCTGTTGAATTTTGCTGTGCTTGTTTGCCTGCAGAAGCTTTAAATATTCTTCTAGCTTTGCAAGCTTGGATCCAGGTGGAAGCTGGTGATCTGGTCCATTTATGGGAGGATTTTTTTCCCCTTCAGATAGATGTAACCACAGTGATTATCTGACATAGACCGGATTATAGGGAAAGAACGACTGCATTAGGAGAGGACTGGTTAAAATCTAGGTACCATGTTTGAAAGAATTATTGCAGTTTCACTTTGATCTATTTTTAATCCAATAGAGTTGTGGAAGTTCTCAAAACCTCCAGCAAACAGTGTGTTTAACACAGATACTCGTGCTAACATCTGTAGAAATAACTCCCACCTCCTAAATTGAAATTTCAGCTTCCTCTTTGTTATGTTTTCAGTCTGGCTGGTACCCAGAAATCTGAACTGTGGTTTTTAATCTGTGTTTCTCTCCCCTGCAGCCTTGATGCACCACAGCAACCACGTGGACAGCAGCCGTTGTTACCAGTGTGTCAAGTTCCTTGTTACCTTGGCTCAAAAGTGAGTAATACAGGTTTCAGAATTTAACCTCATCCCTACCATAGGCTCCTCTGTGACTTCTGAGGCTGCTGCTCTTTCTACTTTTCATCAGCTTTATCTTTCATTGCTGTGATATAAGTGGTGTCCAAAGGTCTTGATAGTACGTGTGGGTATGAAGTGAGATGGTTACTGATTAGTACCTGAGGTGGATCTCATACAGAAACTGATAATTGCTGTTTATGAAGCCGAAGGTCACTACATTCTGTAGAGCAGGAGCCTAGGATTAAAACCAAGATAAACATAAGCAAACTGTCCCACTTTTTTTTTAAATATTGTGGTTCTTAAATTATCTTTTTTTTTTTTTCTTCCTTTTTTTTAACTTGGAATGTGTCCTGATAAACATCATTCTGAACATGAGAATCTGCGTAGAGAACCGCTTTGTGTAAACTAAGTGTCATTGTTCTTGCTAGTTCAGGTAATAACAGGGCTGTACAGCTTAGGTCAGAGTTTGCAGTGATAACAGTGCATGCAGAGGGCAGCAGCACAAAGAGAGAGAAGTCTTTGGATCTATTTTTTCTTTAAAGTTTGCCAGAATGCACTGTTTGTGACTAACAAATGTCGGTTTGATTTCCAAGGTGCCCTACTGCAAAAGATTACTTCAAGGAGAATTCCCACCACTGGAGTTGGGCTGTGCAGTGGCTACAAAAAAAGGTAGTTTGGCTGTCGCTTTGCAGAAAGACTGTCACTTCCTTTACAGTGAGAATTGTGAAATCTCCATCCTCTGCATGTGTCTGAGAGACAAAATACAGGCTCGTCCATTTTTCACAAGGACAGGCTGGGTGCAGCTGAATCTGCATGCCAGAACTTCAGTCAGCCCCCACGTGTTTCCAGTGTAGACACGTGTTCTGTGAATAAAACCAAGTGTGAGTGGTCATAAGGATTACCATTCCTTGCTGTGTGGGAAGTCTTTGCTGCTACTGTATTCATGTCAGAAGGTTTTGCTTTTCTAAAAATCTGATTTTTTCCATCACCTGCATGTTGAGGCAAGGGAATGCACAAATGAGTGGGTTCCTTATGGAATCACTCCAGCTTTGCACAACAAACAGCTGTTGACAGATACAGCTTTTTCCTCCCACACACTGTTTTATTTTTGTTGTTCACACCTTTAATAAGAGACACTTTGGAAACTTAAAGCTCAGCAGAATTGGACCGGGTTTGCCTACAGCCAAGCAGGGCAGCGCTTGGCTTCCCAAGCATTTTATCTCCCATGATAGTATCCCAGCTCCAGGCTGCCTTTCTGTCCTGACAGCTGCTGCCAGGCAGATGTCAGATGCATGAACTAGTGCTGTACTGAATACTGCAAGCAGATTTCGTGGGATCCTTGCAGTGCAGCTGGCACAACTTGTTGCCACTCCTCTTGAAGCAAAGCGGGCTGACAGGTCTGGGTGTTCCTGCTGTACCATTTTTACCATCACAAGCAGTTGAACCTTTACACGTGTAAAACTCATATGGCAATTTTATGGTTCTCATGGCTTTTTTTTATATGCAGATGTCTGAACACTATTGGGCTCCTCAGAGTAACGTATCCAATGAAACATCCACTGCAAAAACCTTCCAGCGCACTATTTCAGCACAGGTATGTGTCACAGCCTTGGGAGACAATGTTGAACTTGTATTATTATTTCCTTTTTTGCTTTTCAGCAAAATGGGCAATTCATCTTTTTTTTTTTTTTTAGCATTTTTCAGTGCACTTAAGGCCATTCTTTCATCCTTTAGAAGCCCTGTGGTTGCTCCTTTGCCCTGGTCAGGCCCCACCTGGAGTATTGTGTCCAGTTCTGCGCTCCCTGGTATAAAAAAGACAGGGACCTCCTGGAGAGAGTCCAGAGAAGGGCTATGAGGATGATTAAGGGCCTGGAGCATCTCCCCTATGAGGAGAGGCTGAATAACCTGGGACTGTTCAGCCTGGAGAAAAGACAACTAAGGGGGGGACCTTATTAATGTTTATCAATATCTTAAGTATGGGATGCAAGGGGGAAATGGCCAGCCCCTTTTCAGTGGTCTATGGAGACAGGACAAGGGGCAATGGCTTCAAGTTGGAGCATAGGAAGTTCTGCACCAACATGTGGAAGAACTTTTCCCCAGTGAGGGTGAGGGAGCCCTGGGACAGGCTGCCCAGGGGGGTGTGGAGTCTCCATCTCTGGAGAGATTCCAGCCCCGTCTGGACGCCGACCTGTGCAATATGAGCTGGGGAGCTGCTTTGGCAGGGGGGTTGGACCCGATGATTTCTCAAGGTCCCTTCCAACCCCTGTGATTCTGTGATTCCTTAAAAAACCCTAACCCTTAAATGGTATTAGTCAATACCTCACAGTTCCCTGGGGTGACTCAGCTATCTTGCTACAGCAGCTGTATTGTTTCAGAACCAACTTTTTTTTTTTAATAGTAATAACATGGTTATGAGATTGAAGTATTGGCATGGGCCCTGACACTCTCTTGGACTGTTTCCAACACAGGACACACTGGCCTATGCCACAGCCTTGCTGAACGAGAAAGATCAGTCTGGAAGCAGTAATGGGTCAGAAAGTAGTCCAGCCAATGAGAATGGAGACCGACATCTGCAGCAGGTAAGGATAAAGTGAGGGCCTGGTTATCTTCTGTGGGGTTGCTCTGTTTGGGATAGCTCATTCCCAGGGCTCACATCAGAACCCTCGCTGAATGTAGACACAACAACCATGTGCCTCACAGAAATAACGTGCTGTTATCTTTCTCTCCCCATCCCTTGTGTGTATTGAAAGGGCTCAGAGTCTCCTATGATGATTGGTGAGCCCAAAAGTGACCTTGACGATGTTGACCCGTAGAGGATACCTATGAACACAAAACCAGATCGACTCAAACATTTAATGCCTGGTACCTATTGAAACTGGAGTCCCGTTGCTTATGCTGTTAGAAGAGTCTGGAAGAGAAGTGGTGTGACAGGATCGGAGGCAATACCTGGAGGAGGTCGTTTCCCTGAAAGCCAGAAGTATTGATAAAGCCACGAAGGCTTCAGATCAATAAATGCTCTAGCAAAACTGCATCTTGACCTGCAGTAGCTTTTGACAGTCCAGACACCCAAAAACCAGTTTGTTCAAGAAGATTTTATCAAATACACAAACGCTAGTGGTTGAATTTTTATGTGAACATGAAATGAGTGAATGTAAAACTGTTGCTTTTCTGTGATGCTGCAAAAAAAAAAAAGAATCTTTTGGTTTTTATACAGGAAAAAAAAAAAAGAAACCAGACTGCCCTTATGTATGGAGGGTAAATTTTTAATCTTTCTGATAATATTGAATAGGAATATTCAAATTTCTGTAAAGATGTGTGATGACTTACATTTCATTGTAAAATATTAGTTAAAGAATGGGTTTACATAAGGACTTCTGTATTTAATATGTCTCCCTGCTAAGCTGTAAAGCTCTTGGTGAGAAGGATTGGCGAGGTTGCTCTGTAAGGAGAGCGATTCCTTACAGAATGGTTTGGTCAGGGAGCTCTGGAACCGGGTCATCTTCTTCTGGAACCCTTCCAAAAACAACTGGGGAGGGGCATAAAAGAAAAGCTTTGCTCTCTGGGTGTGCAAGTGGATGTTATTGGAGGATGTTGGTGGATTTAAACAACAACAACAAAAAAGTTAATGAGTAGTTTAAAAGAAAAAAAAAAAGCACTTTAAGATGGAATTCTGTTGCCCTTTTACTCATTAAATCTTTTTAACCTTTGGAGACATATTGAATAAAGAGGAGTCTCAATCATGTGATCTGCAATCACTTGCTTACGCTTTGAAATTGCTGAGAAAGTTGGTATTGGTTGTATATGATGAATAATTCCTTGAGTAAGTTGGGGACACTGTTGTGCAGCTTGGTTTATAGCGGTTTGAACATGGGGAAAGAATGAATTGGCTTTGTGTTTTTCACTTGAACCAGGCAAGGGTTAAAATATCACACCTCCCTTGATCTGCTCATAAACCAACTGGAAACCAGTTGGGATGATTCGAGCATGGAGCATGGTTGGTTGGGTTTTGCAGGGTCGGTTTGTTTTGGGTTGTTTTTTCCACATCAAGGGCAGTTGGGTGATTTCTGGCTCTGGATACTAGCTTCTTTTGTGCCAACTAACTCTTCATCTGTTGTACATTTTGCGTTGGTCACGTTTTCTGCACTGCTTTTTGCCTTTATTTATGGATTCTGCCTTACTTTAAAAGAAAAAAAAAAAAAGAAAAAATTATATAAACAAACATGCACAGAAACAGGGGGCATCTTAAGGAGTGCCTGGGTACCTCCAGAAGAAAGAAATTTGCCAAGTTCAAGGCACAACTAGCCAAAAAGTGCCTTTTTTTTTTTTTCTTTCCTCCTTTCTTTCTTTCTACATGCTGTTGCCGACACAAGAAGCAGCAGCCAGCTTTCCACTGGTGTGCACTAATATCAGAATTAACCAGTCATTTCACTGTAGGAAGCAAAAGATCCCATCTAATTTCAGCTGTCCAGCTTCATAACTTATTGTGGGTTCAGAGAGCCGTCGCCATGAATTGCACGTGCCAAGAAGTGAAGGGTGGCACCGTAGTGAGTCCCTCACTTCCTTCCCCAAACAATGTTTTCACAGACACCTGGCAGAGTTAGCATTTTATAAATGTTTCTGATAATGTGCTGGGACATCTTAAAATGTGATGTTTTAATTTTTGACTAAATCCATTTCTTACAGATACCCCTTCTTCCTTTCCCCCCCACCCCCCCCCCCCCCCCCCCCCCACCCCTCC
>VZTU01006313.1:23996-115110 GCA_013400835.1 Zapornia atra | reverse complement strand
GGCTCATGGCCAACCTGCCATCCCCCAGGAACCCTAGGTCCTTCTCCACAGAGCTCCTCTCCAGTAGGTCATACCCCAGCCTGTACTGATTCAAGCAGTTATTTCTTCCCAGGTGCAAAATTCTACACTTGCTTTTGTTGAATCTCATTTGGTTTCTCCCTGCCCAGCTCTCCAGCCTGCCCAGGTCTCTCTGGATGGCAGCGCAGTGTCCTGCGTGTCAGACACCCCTCCCAGCTCTGTATCATCAGCACTTGCTGAGGGTGGGTGCTGTTCCCTCATCAAGGTCGTCAATGAAGATATTAAACAGGACTGGACCCAACACCAGCCCTGGGGAACACCGTTAGTCAAAGGTCTGCTGTCACACTCTGCTCCACTGATCACCACCCTGTGAGCTCTGCCCGACAGCCAGTTCTCAACCCACCTTACTGTCCTATCATTTGTCTTATACTTTCTCAGCTTTGCTATCAGGATGTCATGGGAGACAGTATCAAAAGCCTTGCTTAAGTCAAAGTAGATGACATCCACTGCTCTCCCTCCATCTACCCAGCCAGTGATGACATCATGGAAGGCTATGAGATTAGTTGAGCATGATTTCCCCTTGGTGAATCCATGCTGACTACTCCTCATGACCTTCTTCTCTTCCAACTGTTTGGAGATGGCCTCCAGAACAAGCTATTCCATCACCTTTCCAGGAACTGAGGTGAGACTGACTGGCCTGTAGTTACTTGGATCCTCCTTATTGCCCTTTTTGAAGACCAGACTGACATTGGCCATCCTCCAGTCTTTAGGTACCTCTCCTGATCGCCAAGACCTGTTGATGATGATAGAGAGCAGCTCAGCAATCACCTCCGCCAGCTCCCTCAACACATGTGGATGCATCCCATCCGGGCCCATGGGTTTGTGTGCATTGATTCCCTCTGAGAAGCTCCTGGACCACCCCCACCTCAACTGGAGGAAAGCTCTTCATTTCCCAAACTCTCTTACTTTCTTCTGGGGTCTGGGGGTTCTGGGGGGTATTTGAAGTGAAGACTGAAGCAAAGAAGACGCTCAGTATCTCCACCTTCTCAGCGTCCCCCGTTACCAACACACCAGCCTCATTCAGCAGGGGACACACATTATCCCTGGTCATCCTCTTACTATTCATATACCTAAAAAAACCCCTTTTTATTATCCCTTATGTCCATTGCCAGTTTCATTTCCAGGTGGGCTTTAGCCTTCCTAGTCATGTCCCTCCAGGCCCTGACAACATTCCTATATTCTTTCCAGGTGCTCAGACCCTGTTTCCACAGTTCATAGACCTTCTGCTTCCCTTTGAGTTTACCCATGAGCTCCCTGCTCATCCACACAGGTCTTCTGCCACCCTTTCCTGATTTCTTACCCAAATCCTGGCTTACTCTTTGTAGCCAGGATAGTGATGTCTTTTTACATCCTACTGCTGAAGAATTTGGTGAAGAATTTCAGTCTCCAAGCTTGCAAAAAAGATGGACAGGAAGAAAAATAGTAATTTGAATTGTTATATCAAAGAAACTTTTCAGTGGTTTTGGCTTTGATTAGTTGCATGACAACTCTAGAACCATTTATCACATCAAATTAATTTTGCAAATTAACCTGTGGTACTACAGAATATGGATTGTCTCAATTATGGAAATGTGATTTCCATTATTATAACATCCCACTTACAACTTTATGGTAATAAGTGCAGGGCATAACTTTCACTGATATTATCACACCCCAAGTTGCTCATTCTGTTGCATGTTATTTTATAGATGCTGTTAGGGGCACCTGCAGAGAACTTATACTGCCAAGTTAACTAATATTTCAAAGACAGAGATACTTAATGTCTGGAAAAATTGTGACTGTCTAGAAATGATTAATTGATGGTGTCTAGATGCTATGGTGATGGACCTCTCAGAAAGATTTATGTAATTATAATTATAATGGTGAACTTTGGTGTAGGATATGATAGTACTATGATTTCCCACTGTATGTCATGGAAAATTAACTATTTAAACTGGATAAACCGACTCTCTTCATTTTCAAGTGTTAACTCCTCAGAGGAACCTTTCTCAGTGCCTTCAGTATTCTCTTTCGTAGCTTAATCACAACTCTACCCCATTTTCTCCAGCCAGGGCATGCCCACACAGGTGGATACACTAATATGCAGCTATACTGGTTGGTGGTTATTAATAATGAGGCATATTAGCCTTGCTAAGCAAGATGGGTGAGATGGCTATTGTGCCTCCAGTCCCTGAGTTAGCTAGCACAGTGCTGGGAGGGTGAGAAAGGGTTGAGCTTACTATCTTTTTTGTTTAGACCAAGTGACTGTGATACTGTGATCATGAAATAAAGAGTTATGGAGTTTGAGGTGCTGCAGTGTCAACCAGTGCTATGCAGGTACATCGAAGGTTTGAGTTTTCTAAGATTCCATCTTTTACCCTACCACCTCAGTATTGCCTATTCTTTCACAGTCTTTATAGTCACAGAGGCTTCCTCACCCTGCCTTTCTTCTTTTGCTGTGGAATTGTATGTCCCAGCTTCACAAAATGTTGACTAGAACAGCATAAACCCCCCAAATTTGCAGTCAGATAGACATCCATTATGAGTGCTTACTGTAAAGAGATCATATGGCTTCTCAAAAAAAAGCATACAGACAGCAAAGGCTACATTTTTAACTGTGGACAAGGCATGATAGTGGTTTTAAGAGCGTAAACTTGAGAAAGTAGTCCCTGGCACTGGAGGAATGTCACTCATCTTTAGAGGAGGCAATTAACATGCATGACTCTGGAATCCTCCCTGGGTTTATGTGATAAAACACCATGAGGTTGATTGGACTGCTTTTCCCTACAAAATGTAACTTCCCTTTGATTCTGAGGAAAGTCCTAACTCTAATTATAAGGTCCTGCACAAATCCTCAAGAGAGGTAAGCAGAGGTCCCTGTACGTTGGATCTGTCATCATTTTCTTATAACAGCTCTATTATGGATAATTCCCTGGAAGTCAGCTGTAAAGCTCAGCAGGTCCCCTCCTGATATCCTTCACATTTGGATAATTAACTGAGCTGTTTGAACAACAGAAACTTTATAATGTTCAGCAGTGGGAGTCTTGCAGCTGATCAGCTTTACCTTCATCAGCACTTGTCATTTTAACACTTGAAGGGTAATGTTTCAGGATGAATATAATCTTCAGCAGGAAAAGAAAAGATTTCAAATGTACAGGAAAATAAAGGCTTCAATAAATTTATTATGCAGACTGTAATGCTCCTTGTTCTGCGTTGCTCATGTACTCTGTGGTGCTGTCTAAGAAGGATTTAGTCAACCTTGTATCTGTACAAAATAGGCTTTGCTTCATCGCAAAGGAAAAACAAGCAACGAATCCTCACAGAGACCCATCCTTGACATCCTGAGAAATAGCATGCATGAAGCCTCCGTGCTGATCACAGCAGTCTTTTCCAGACCAAACTTAATTTGTATAGAAACAGGAAAATGGAATAGCTTCTATTTTTTTTTCCCAATTCATCTAATAGTTAAAAATTATCCAAGTACTGAGTCTTTCTGTGGCTCTTAAAGGAGCAAATTTGTCAGTTCCTACTGAAATTCAGGGAAATGAGACACTGAAATTTAAGATTGCTTGATATTTATTTTAATTATCCTGCTGCCACAAAGAAGGGGCTTGTAAATCATGGTGCATTATTTAATGTCCTGAAAGACTGTTGCAGTAGATAATTATTGATTATAGTGAGATATTACTGATTTGATGGCTAAGAAATGTGTTGTAGAACATAGCAAAACCGATACAGGCAGAGTGTCTAGAAATACCTAAATTTCTTGAAGCAGTTTAACCTAATTTTAGTGACCTACAGTGGAACTACAAGAAAAAAAAATCTTCAAAGTTTTACTCATTATTCCTAAGTTTCTGGATGCGTGAAGGCCTAAAGAACATAAATATGACCTGATAGAATACTGTAAGAAAAAAACCTGCCTCTCCATACCAAGATCTCTTATTATATCCTTGTTATGAACATTTCCATGGATGACTTTGTAAGAATAGGCATTGATTCCCATGAGATTCATACTGATGAGGTTAAGATGCTCAATGCTCAGGTCAGGTTAATGTTTGCCTTCTGAAGAGATTTGTTCAGCATTTGTTTCTTTTTTTTTCCCCTCTGTAGCTTGGATAAGAGGAAACACAATAAATATTGTGTTATATGAGAGTGACTGATAGCAGAGAGGCTGCTTGTTGTTATAAGCCATTCTTCTTAGAGCAAAATAGACTGCTTTCTAGAAGATAAGTAGAATGCCTTTTCAGTTAAAGAGGTGCCAGTTTCTCTAGGTCTTCACACTCCTCTGTGATGTGAACCTATTCTTTAACAATACAAGAAATGTCTAGGCTTGTTAGCATAGCCTCCCATGATAATATTTCTTTATCCTAATAAAGTGAAAGAATATTGTAGTATAATAAGTCACTCTGCAACCAGGTTAACTTAAATATTTTATTAAGACAGGGGCCATTAAACTGAAGCTGCAGTTAGATAAAACAAAATTCAGTGTTAACCATATCGGGGTTTTCTCTGACACCTTTCTCACATTGCTTTACATATTTTTTTTGTAATATTTAAGAAATATTTCTCTCAAGTGTCACTGATCTTTCTTATAAATGCCTTGTGTCAGAATTGTCCCTGCAATGTACAACTCGACAAACGAAAAATTAATATACTGAAGGCTTTAATCACCTAGTAGAGCTCAGATAAGCCAATATTAAAACACATTTATGCGTGAGCAACTAATAACTAATAATTGAAAGAAATTACATGCAACTCTAGAAACCATTTCTTAATTGTTACTCATTAAAATAAATTATGGTATATTATCCCAATTACAATGCTGAAAATAGAATTTAGCAGCGGTGGTTCTGTCACTTTTACCTTTCATTTTAGCTTTTTATGGCTGTTATGTTTTGAAAATAATTTGTCCTAATCAGATGGTGTTATATTTTTCCAGCTAGTAGCTACACCTCCTTGCAAGCATACCCTTAGAGAGGCATTGGGTTAAGCATTAAAACTTATACTCATTAGAGCTAATTGAATGTTATTGGAGTGAGCATGAAGAGTTGCTGCTGTGGTTCAAACACCATACAAATCTATAGATTCTTATAATTGCATAGCTATTTACTACCTTATGTATTCTGGGCTGTACAGTATTATTCTAGAGAGTGGATGTTGACAAATTGATTGCACCTAGATGTCAGCTAAACAGCAAATACTTTGTTATTAATACAGTGAAGTTCTGCTCATTTGATGAACGTGGCTTTTGCAATAACACTTAAAATGCTGAGTATAAAACTGCATGGAATTTCTGAAATGCCATATAGTCATGCCTATGCTTTGGGTAAATGTTGCTTCTGCTGTATCAGCTATTGGGAGCTCAGGACTGTTCCTGAGTGTCGTGAGCTGCTTGTCTCACCTGAACTGGGGACACCCAGCACTAAGCTGTGTAGGACCCAAAGGAGGAATGAAAGCCAAAGCAGGAGCTGTTTGAGCACCTGCAGTTCTCAAAAGTTATGGGTCCTCAACACTTTCATGATTTGGCCTATTTAATGTGAAGAATTATTCATTTGCTTGAATTTCCTAATCCACAATGACTCCAATATAAAACAAGTTCTGGATCTCTTGCCATTCAGTTCCAATTTACTACCTACCTCCTCTTCGTTGTTAAAACCAACATCTTTGTTGCCAACACCATAACCACATGGGGAAAATCTTATTTAATTTTAAACCAAAATTATTAATTTCATTTCATGTGTTACCTGCATTTCAAGGATGTGATTCTAAGACTGTTTTCTGTTTCTCATTGTTTCATTCTTGCCTTATATTAGTTAATTCTGCTGTCTCAAGCTGGCTCTGTAAAGGATAAACATAACTTGAGATGTGGAGATGTCTACAGTATGCAGGGGAATTAGTGAATTTTTTTCAAGTGACGCCAAACTTAGATGACACAAAATATGACTGAAAATCTTCCATAGTCTATAGATAAGCTTCTCCTTCAATAAATTTATTTATGTTTATTAAGTAGCATTTGGCACCTACAAGAATGACGATAAAATCACTGCAGTGTGTTTCCAGAACAGCTGGCGGGTGGGTGGAGTTGGGGATGTTGGAAGATTATTATCCTCTGCTCCCTTTTGCCATGATCTCTGCTTGTTATCAGCATGATGGCATTACTAGCTCTGCCCTGCGAACTGTTGACTTTTGGGGTAAAAGATAAATGTTTTCTTCTTCTGACCCCAGTGCGAAATGTTTGTCTTCCTTCATCTGTTCAAAGAATACATGTCCTTCAGGAATGTGTAGCAGACAAATAATTAATGGGAGGGAAAAGGAGAAGGGGGACTCATCCGGCACACATTTAAAACGAAAATGGGAGCCAGAGACATTTGGATTAGGCCCAGAAAACATAAAATTTACAAAATAATTTCTATTTTCAGTGACACTGTAAACTAGGATCTGCCTCTTGCTTGTCTCTGCTTTCTCTGGAGGAGGCCGTACTCCATAACTGAACAAGTATTTTTTGTGATTTGAACTTTAGAGACTTTATAGAACAGAATCTCTATTTTTTTGCTTCACTTATTGTTTCTCTGAGGGGCTGCTACAAAAGGAAGAAAAAAACCTTTATATCTGGAATCCTCTGTCATTTAAGTTATTCTTTCCATCCATAGTACTATTTTACAGACTGAAATAAAAAGTAGATAAAAAGAGCTGATACCATTAGATGAACTCTCTCAATCTCTCTTTTACTTGTGTTTTCCTGGGAAGGGGGTGGGAGAGAAGGTCACTGTTGTTTATTTTAAGTTATTCCATTTTTGGTTTACTGGCATTCAATACAGATTACTGAGACTGCAAAGTGTGGAAGCCTGGAAAGAAAAGGAGGAGCCTGGAAAAACACAGTGAAGTAAAATGGAGAGGAGTACACTAAGAAGCTGAGGTAAACAAAAGTGAATTATTAAAACACTCCCCTTCTCAAAAATGTCCCCAAACATTTTGTTAAAATAGTATGTTCAACCACTGAAATTTAGGAATTATCATAATGAAGAGTTAAGGTTGATCTTCAGCTGTACCATCCCTGGTGTCTCAGCTATATCCTATGTTTTTTAATTACTCTGTATCTTGGCAATATTTTCTACAAGTTCATTATCACTAATGCATTGAGTGGGATAAAGGTCACAAGATGGTTGCTATTCATCACCCTGAATGATGAAGATAGTAAATTATATTCAGCTGTGAGTTTTCATGACATCCATTACACACACAGTTCACATCTATTGATTATTCCCTTGATATTCCTATTTCTGAAGGAAGGTCTGAGGCCCAGAGTGATTTGGGCTTGAACTATGAGATTTCCACTGATTTTAAATATCTGACCAGACATATGCAGGATCTGAATTTTTAGGCATGCCTGTTCTTGCTAATGACCTTTCAGCCACATCTGGTTTCTGGACAGTTAGGTCTCTTGTCTTTTCATTGGAGAGACAGACAACGGTTGTTCGAGTACAAAAGGCAATATAAACTGACAATTTATATCCTCCTCCTACATCTGGTCATGGTCCAGCTATTGAGCACACAAACCTTTCCCAATTATAAATGCTGCCCCTCCACTTCCCCCTGTGGTACATGCAAAAGGATGACTTTTGATATGTATATTTGACATATGATTCCACATTGCCTCAGTGGCTGATTTCATTGCTTGCTCAAGCAGTCAGATACAAGTTACTGTAAATAAGGCTTTTGCTCCCCAGGAGTCCTCTCTCTCACTCTCTTCTGCTGAGAAATTCTCTGCTTCTTGAACAGGGAAGTGGCTGACCTTAGGTCTAAATTCTAATTAGGACTAAATTCTAGCTATTGGTTCTCAGACGTCTAGAAAACTAGACCTCAAACCTCTGAAGTACCATAAAAGGAGTGATATGCAGTAACCACTGGAGGGAAAGTGTGATTTAAATTAATTTCCTGCATGACAGGGTAACTGTATGACACAGAGAAGGCATTTGTAGACACACACATTTTTTCAGTATGCTGCTTAGTCTCTATTTAACAAAAAATTAATCCTTTCCTTTTCTTGATGACTAAGTCCAGTGTACTTGTCCAACTGTGAACTCCTCTAGCTCATCCCTCAAACATGTGCTATCTCTTCACATGTTCCACTCAGGTCAGAGGCAGAATAAAAATGGCTGTTTTCCATTACATTTAAAAATTCCCAGGGAGAAGGGAACTGTGATGTCAGGTTAATGGGTAAGGAATTGCTTACGTTTCTAGTCTTGCTAAATGAATGTGCATGTTAATGGATGCATTCCTGTACATATGAAAAAATCCAGGGTTCCCCTCCAGGATACTTAGAATGAAATGTATTTTTAAGTTACTTGATACTCATCCCCAGACTGAATTGCTGCAGAAATGAGATTGAACAGGTATATGTAACCTTATCTTCAACCCTGTGTCTGTATAGCCTGTACAACACTAAACCAAGCATTCAAAATACCAGTTTTAAAGACAGAATTTGATTTGCTAGACAACATTAGCTTGCAAGGTGCATGTTCTAGAGCAGCTAAATGGCAACCCCTGCAAGCAATGGTCCTTGCGCTTGCAGCCCTTGGGTTAAAGAGAAGAAAATGTTAGATCTCTTCTTTATGATTTTTTTCCTTGCTGCTAGAGGAACATCCCATTTCTGTTACTCAGTTGGCATTTGTTTAGAGACAATCCAGACTGGAAAAAGGAAAATGCTGATATTTCTCTCCTTTTTAAAATATCCTGCTTGAGTAGCTACTGTTACTGTATAACCAGTAGATACTTGGTCAAATTAGAATAAGGATGGATAAAAGAAGATTCTATGAGACCAAAAACCTAGACCTTATTAAAGCCAGAACTCAGACAATACCTGTCAATGGAACAGCATGGTATTACTCATCCATAGGCAGAAAAGGACAAGAGTCCTTATGGAAAACATCACCCTACTTGAATTAAAAGGGCAGTGGCTTGAAGCAGTAGAGACCTTGGAGACGTGGTACAGTGTAGCTCATTGTCGTGTGGCTTTAAATTGGTATTAAAGCAAATCTGTGCTGCATTTTCTCTTAAATTCACATTCCAAAAAAAACCAGAACAGCTTTGATATTAGATTGGTGTAATTTTTCCATATCCCCTTTGCCATTGGTTCTGCCAGAGATTGTAATTTCGTACCGTTGCCATCAACAGACATTTCCCCTTTGATAATGGTAGATTTCTGGCTGATACAACACACTGAGGCCACATTATCAGCCCTTCTGCAGGTAGGTTCTGCAGTCTTCCACAGAACAGGACTATAGCTTTCTTCCCTGTTTACTGAGCATAATTTTTCTACAGGTGCTTTGCCACACACATTCTTCCTGCTGCTGTTTAACAGTGACTGTTCCCAAAAGAATCCCCTATTTAAGTCATGCGTTATGGGAAAGGTAAGCATGGAAAAAAGAAAGTTCAACTCCTTTCTAATCTTACTGCAATAGACCTTTAATGGCTTTTATCACTTCAATACTGGAAAACAAATGTTAATATTAGAGTAACCTGCGTTTAACCTCACAACACTGCTGGAAGGGGCAAATATATCATTATCTCCATTTACCAGTGGTAGCCTGAAGCATTGATAGATTTCTTTTTTTGTGCCTGGCCCAAGGTCATGTAGGAAAATCTGTGGTTAGAAGTATAATTAGATGCAAGATCCTCTGAGCTCCAGTATAATACTTATTAGCAATCCTTTCTATGCCGTTAATGGTAATGGGAGGCATTTATACTTAGCTAGGAGAACACTAGCCTGAAGAAATGTGGGTTTTTTCCAAGCATGGCAGAATAAAATCTTGTACTTTCTGTGATGGTTCCTCTTGGCCTTAGCACACGGTAGTGAAAGTTGTCTGGGTTCAACCTCGGTAATAAAGAAATCAAAGAGGTTGCAAAGTGAAATTCTGCTCTCCAGTGCGTTGTGAGGTTCCAGCTCGCTACTGCTTCAGTGTTACAAGTCACCTATGTTCTGTAGAGAGGAATTTTCTTCCCACAGATTTCAACTGCTGGCCTTCCAAGACCATTTTAGAAATAAGAAGTCAAGCTGGTTACTGGTGGTCTATGCATCAACAATAACAGAGGTCATGTGTGTGATACTTACTGTAGTCAGCTAATCTACTCCTGGGCTGTGAAAGGTAAAATGACTTCTTGCTCTTCTGAAAGCCAAGAAAGAAGGGAAAAGGAAGAAAACCCTGATTAGTCAGTGTCATAAAGATACGGCAATAGATGAAGTTAGAAGGAGATTTGTCATTCTTTTGCCATTATCTTCTATTGCCAATAGTATTTGTTTTCTGTAGCAAAGCACTGCTTTTAAACTGGCCTGAACTGCCAGAGCACAGGGGCATGCTTCTCCCAACTTCCTTAATTTATTTTACAGTATACAGTTACTTCCATGAGGTCCCACAAAGTAAAGGACTGAACTACAGCTATCAGAAGCTCATATATAAATTTTTGGTGCTTACACTTCTGGCACCTGTAGTTTTCATAAAACTCCTATTTCATGTGCCTAAGCTGCTGCTGGGATGTCGCAACAGAAATCAGAACTTCAATTAAAATTTTATAAGAAAATAAAATCAATCTCAGATGGGCAAAATATTTCTTTGAAGTTTCACTAGGTTACTTAAAAAAAAAGCTGTGAAGTCTCTGTATATCACAGGAATCTTTGTATTGCAAAAGATTGTTGCTTAGATGGAAATGAGATCTTTTATTCCAACACAGCAAGTGCAGTTCCTCACACTGACACTGTGCATGAAAACATCTCTATAAGATCCCTTTGAGATGCAAGGCAGTATTAATGGGTGGATTTGGTGGGTTTTTTCTGTTGGGTTTTTTATTTTACTTCTGTTCCAGTGACACACCATTAAATTTGAGTTTATCACTATGCTAAAATGTGTCTCTCTATGTAATTTGGTAATGGTAGCAAAGGCGGAACCAAGCTTTTTGTGTAAGATGTACACTATACACTAAATAAAGGTTGGTATAACCTCGTTGCCAATAAAACTCCACAGGAAATCACAGAATTTATTTGTCCTTGCTGAATCCAGGGAGAAATGACTTAATTCTTTTGTACAGTAATGTCACCCAATAGATGGCAGTATCATCTTTATAATAAAATACTTTTTTTATCCATTACAGAGACATTTGGGATGAGTTTCAGCTTCTGGCTGGCAATTGACAGAAGAAATATGGGACTTTTTGTTTTAAAAAGTGGCATTCTAGGGAAACATAATGCAGTGCATCATTTTCTAATGGGACTTTTGTCAGTTCTACTTAATACAATCACAATTTCGTTCATTGTGAGTGTTGCTATTCTCACTAATCAGGATTAAAAAGTACAGCTTGAATGATTCCAAATGTTCATTGATTCCTGACTGTGAAAGAGTTTGATAATAGAGTTGAGATTTCCTCTTTTTTTTACCTTTTGTTCAATAAACAGAAACAGAGAAATATGTATGCTGGTAATGTACATGCATGTGAATGTGCATGTGTGCACACAAATGTGCAGTCTTCAAGCTGTCATTTGAGGAAAAAAATCCTTTTCTATAGGAAAAAATGTTTCTAAATATATTGTTGTTTCATAGCTATTATTTGTAAGAAAGATGAACAGATCTGCATATGAATGAAAGTTCTCATGCTAGGAAAGATAAATCTATATAGGTCTGAATTCTTGACATCAGGCAAAGATGAACACTAGAAACATGAACACTTTAGGATCAGTGATAACTCAATTTATGAATAATTTATAAGTTTGACAACAGTTATTTCCTTGTTTAGAGGAACATTGAATGTTAGGTGAATGATCATCAAATTTTATTTGAAGAAAATACTTCAAACTCATTGACCATTTAGATTACCAGTTCTGCTATATTTAGAGCAAGAAAGATACCCTGTTTTGGGATAAAAATAAAGGCAATTTTGTGATCACTTTGGAATAATCTGCTTTTTCTCAGATTGAAAATGTCATTAGTTCACTAGGTACTTTATCTGGTGTAAATATTATGGATATTTCTAATTTCTCATTCAGAAAATAACAGAATGTGATTACCAGAACCAGCCCACCACACACAGAGACCAGAGTGTTGTTATTTTTCTCAGCAATACCCAGACTACATAACACAGACTGTCTGCAAGCTAATCCTGCCACATCCATTCTACTGAGTATATTTATTACACTTCAAATAAGTGCAGTTATATATGCATGTCTAGATATGTTTCTTTATAGTCCCTGAAATAGATTGGCATTATTTAAAGACAGTAAAAAACAAAAGAAACCTTTAATTTGAAAATTATGTTGCTAGCAGAAGAGCAAAGCTTTCTGCTCAGCATATCCTGTGACATTTTATGTCCTTCCCCCACTGAATTACCTTGACTTTCGACAGGGCACTTTGTGTTAAGCAGAGAAACCCCTATGCACCCATAATTACAGACAGTTGTTAATTATTGTAAGTAGTGCATGGTTTTGGAATAATTAAAACCATGAAATTCATTCTGCAATACTGTTCTGATTTGAAAAAGGAATTTTGAAATTGTGATAATTAAGATGAAAATATCATAACTAATAATATTGACAAGTTAAATTACATAAAGGAAGGAACAGTTGGCTGAAGTCTCTGTTTTCTCTTTAAATGTTCTCTAAAGAATTGATGAGCTATAGTTCAAATTGGTGTTTGATGCTTAATTAGTCATGTATGGTATCAGTATGCAATGATTGTAGCAAGATGTAAACTAATAGCTAGTACATGGATGTTCTTAAGCTTATAATGTAAGCATAAGAAATAAAAAGGGCAATCAGAAGCAAAATTAAGCTAAGGTTTGTGAAATCCTACAAATATTTAGTAGGGAACTGTTCAGTTCCTATCCACACCCTCTAGGAAAGCAATAGTAAAAATCCTGGTGAGCAACTGAAATTATGGAGCAATGGAGAAAGATTTTAATGTAGGAAGAAAATACAGTTATTTGACTGAAGGTGAGGGGAGGACTTGAGCAGATGCACTGGGGACTATTTGTAAATCTGCTTGCCTATTTGTATTAATTTCATTATTGAGGGGTGAGTCAGACTCCTTGAGCTCTATATCACTGTGGTTTTATACAAGGCAGGGGAAGACAAAGAATAAGGGTAAATCTTTCAGTGGAAGGGAAAAAGAGTATTCCAGAGACCATTTTAGCTCCCCAAAAAGGTCCCTGAATCAGAACAACACAGAAAGTGGTAAAAACCTGTTTGCTTTCAGTTCAAGGACCGTACCTTCAGCGATGAGTCTCCCAGGAAATGAAAGACATGATGTAGCACTCTATTTGTACCAAAAAAAAAAGTGAGGGTAATTGCTTTGGTTGGCATTGATCCCACCAAATTTTAAGTACTTAATTGAGGATCCAAATTAAGAGTGCAGTTGTCCTAGGTTCTTGTATAATCAATAGAGAGAAGCTTCTAGAGGGCAATTCAAGTCTCACATTAACTCAGTCGCTACAGTCTTTCTCCACTGAGTCTTAATCAGCTTTTTACTAATGAAAGTTAGGTTGCTTCACATTAGAGGGCAAAAGCCAGTCTCTTGAAATGGTTTATTTCTCCTTTTCGTGCTGTATCAGATTTTGTTCTTTTCTCCGTTTGCCTTTTATACTATTCTTTAAATTGATCTGTTCTTCATGTTTGGTTTAATATACAGAAATAAAAACATTTGACTCAGGACATGATTTCCCAGAAGAAGAGAAAGAAAAAGGAAAGAAAATCGCATCATCAGTCCTTTAATGCATCCAGAAGAAGTCCAGTCCTTTCTTGAAGACTTCTAAACAGAGGCATGAAAGGTAATGGACACCTATTCTCTCAGGGTATTTCATCCTTCATCCTTTTTTCTAGGAATGTTGTTATTCTGGGTTATATATGCACACTGATCTCTCCCATTCACAAACATAGCCTCACTGCAGGAAAAACAACCTGTGATGGAGTTATTTGCTATTTTTGAGCAATTACTTTAATCATTTCTTATGTTCCCTGCTTCAAATTCCCTGCGGTTATCAAAGCCTAGAGAGTCTCAGACCTCAAGACAGGAACTGCAGGCAGACCTGACGAGATACTGACATCCATCTCAGCTCGACATTCAGCTGGTGAGATCAAGAATTTTCTGTTCCCTGCCTTTAGCGCCAAAATAAGTTTGATGTGAGGTTTTTTGAATTGGTTGGCCCAGTTTAAGGTCTAGCTCAGGTTGCTTAAAGTGGTACAGACACATTTTTCCCCCTTAACAAAAGAATCACAACATTATTTTTAGATGCCTGAAGCGTTGGATATCTGACTCACAAACCAACCCGTGTAATCAGCTGCAGAACTTAATAACATTGTTCAAGTGAACAGAGATGCAGGCTGCAATATTAAAGAGAGTCAAATGCACATAACAGCTCACTTCAACTCTGCAATCAGACAGGTAATTATTATTTCTCAGGATGCCATAGTCCAGCAATTATAAAATTTAAATATTAATTTTAGAAGTCTTAATTATAGCAACCAGAATAGTTCTGTTCAAAATAGTCCCAAAAATAACTTAGCAAGAAGGTAATATCAATTTACCTGATTGAGGAACAGGTAGAGATTTAATTAGAAATGAAAAATGCAGTTTGCTTCTATTTGCATAGTAAATAGAAAAAGAATTTGATCTTTGGGGGGAAGTTTTTACTTGTTTTTCATTACTGAAATAATAGGTTATCAACAAATTCACAAAAAATAATGTTCAATTGATGAACATAAACATATGATTTGCATTGATTTATGCCTGATCTGTGTCTATTTTATTTATCTGTAAATATCAGGTAAATAGATTACAGTATGTAAACAAAGACTTGTTTTTTTACAGTCATCCACTTTCTGACGTATGGAAATAGCATAATGTGCTAATTCGCTGCTTAATGTAAATCTAATTTTAATCATGTCCTTCACTGGGAAGTAAACACTGGGAAAGCTGGTTTGGTTTTTTTTTGTCACAAATTGTGACTCTGCAACGACAGGTCATGGGCTGGTCCTGTGGCCAGCGTGTCTTCAGACTGCGGCTACGGAGCTGTCTGTATGGCCTCTCAATGGCAACCCGATTGAAATGTATTGCTAGTAAATTCAACGGTATTGCCAACAGCACTCATCTGGAAGAGCACGCCATCACAAATACATAACAAATCAAGTTCATTGATTAATGCTGTAGAGTTTAAAGACTGCAGCTGTGATCTGGTCAGACTGTCCCAGGTCCCATAGACCCTGCTGTGGAGACTTCACATTACAAGTAGACAAAAGCAAACCAAGAATGTATGCTCACTATTTGGAAAATGTGAAAACAAAGTGATGTAAACCAATTTATTTGAGTTTCATATCCCACGGAAGAGCATTTCTGGATCCTTTTCTTAACTGCACTGTTTCAGTTAATTCAGATATTTTATGCTTTTCATGTGCTATATTGAACTATCAGTCAGTTTTCCTTCCCTACAGAGCCCAGAACGTGAGCTCTTATCTTTTTTTCCTTTTTCTTCCCCTAGTTGTCAGGATTTACCTTTCAGAATGTCATTCACAACCCAGTGATCCCTTCTCTGAGTTACCAAAGCTATAACATGACTGAGCTGGTGTGAGAATTGTTGCAGTACTTCACATTAGTCTTAATTTACTTTTGAAAGATACAGGGAAACTCTTCTATGATAAATGGCCTGTATCCCTTTATCCAGTGTAGATATTTGCTATACCATGGAGAGGGTACTCAGAAGCTTATATGCTTAGGGCTGGTGTTAGGTGCTCACTCAACAGTTTAAGATGCAAATTTAATTGCTTGCATTGCCCAAAGAGAAACGTTACTTGAAGGCAAATGTTTTTATTGTTCTGAAGGAAATTTCTGAACTTAAAGATTCAGTACTGTAGGCTTGGGGTTAGAAAGAAGACCAAGTGAATTAAATACTTCCTAGCTTGGTGACTTTATTATTTTACTGAGCTTGGGATTCAAGTATTTGCTCCAGAAAAGAGTCACTGAATGCAAGGTGGAATAAGACTTGAAAAGTGTGAGAGAGAACAGTGAGGGAGGGACACTGGAACATGGAAAAACATGCACTAACAAAAGACAGCTGGGCCTTCTTCATTGTTTTCTTCCTTGTGACCATAAATTTGATTCTGGGCATGAGATATTTGGTGGTTTTTAATGATTGTGTGTGTTCATGAATGAACAGTTTCTGATGAAAATGTTTAACTGGAGAATTTCTGACTGGCTATAGACACTAAAGGGAGTTACCTCAGAACTATACAATATCAATATACAACCCAGAAACCTTGACCATGCTCCTCCCTTAAAAAAACAATGGTCACTTTTTTGCTGCAGCTGAATTAATCAGTGAAGATTCAGTGGAAATGGCAGCAATAAACTGTGTAAGCTGTGTGTTGCCAGAACCCTTATCTGAATTAATCTTTTCTCTGAGCTGTGTCCCAAATTTAGACCACCATACTGGCCTTTTTTGTAAATGTTGTAGAAAATGGAGACTAGAAATACTGCATGGAATTCAGTATCAAAATGGTCCGTTGACTCATCTTTTACACAAAACATGCCTCTTAAAAATAGAAGAAACCTTTCATGTTTTTTGAAATGCTTTCTCAGGATTCCTGATAAAATATATCCCCTCTTTCTGCAAGTAGAAACCAAGCAAATGGTGTTGATTGCTATCAAAAAGCGGCATTCTTTACAGCTTCCACCACCGGTCAGAAAAATCACTTCAGGACTGAGAAAACTGCATATGTTACTGAGATTCATTTACATAGCTCTCACTTACAGAGGTATCCTGTTTTATACAGGTGTTGAAACAACTCAGCAATTGGAATAGACAGAATAAATACACCATCAAAAATAAGAAAGGAATAGTCACCAATACCCAAATGTCTTTCTCTGACAGTGCCTGAATGTACCATCTGTTTCCATTGCATTATAAATTGATGTAGAAAATTGATATGCAGTGCTATTTCTGGGTAGCTTCTCATTTGCATTTGCTTTTGTTAAAAATGGGCCTAACTGAAAACCGTCACACTAAAACCTGCCAGACTTTGGAAGGAAGTGTTGAAACCAGCCTGGGGTGTTCCAGCCCAAGCCCAGATCCACAGCTAAATGGTGCAGCTGCCCACATATGTATAGCGTGCTAAACCAAAACTTTGGATCTAGACACCACAGAGCTTGTCAGATGTTCAGGCTCCTGATCCAAATACTCCACTTTTATTTAGGGCTGTGACAATTGAATCATTATAATGGCATAAGGCTTACCATCTAGCTACATTAAATAACCATATAATCGTTTAGCTCAGGCAGCCAACGTGTAATAGCACCACTATGGTTACTTTCAAGGAATACCAAGAATACAAACTCAGTTGTCTTTGACTTAACACTTTCAGTACAATGAAGTGACTAGAACAAAACAGGGTAACAGTGAGCCATGGCCATGATTGTGATTAATCTCAATGTAAATCATCATAACGTTTCATCCTATGCCTGGAGAAAACAGACTTACAGCTTCCTAACCCTGTATAATAGTCTAGATCACTCACAGGCAGAAATGAAACAGCCAAAGAGCTCCTCAAACTTAAGTTGATGACGTATCGTCTCTGTTGGACTCCATGCTAGACAAGAGCAGATGTAAATGAAACTCTTCCCTGACATCCACTTCTTTCCCTGCATGACCTGTTTTGGAGAGCTTTAAGAGACAAGAGATGCAGGAACCAGTTCCAATATCTATGTGTTGATGGTGGATGTGCCTATCCCTGTGACCAGATTTATTTGTGAAGCAAGCATTTACATGATTTGGCTTTACAGCACAAGGACCTTTGAATGTTTACTTGATTCCAAAAAGCAAAATGCTATCTTTCCTGCCCTCTAACAATTCTGAAATAAGATTTTCCCTTTAGTTTAGTCCTCTCCATTCATTATTATTTTTATTTTATGAGCTTCTGTAAGGAGTAGAAAGGAGAATTCACTAAGATAGAATTGGTTCAGAGGAACTTCTTGCTTTGTTATTTAGGTGTACTGTTGAGCAGGGATGCTAGAACCAGTGTGAACACAAACCTTGCTCTGCTGTGTTTGTATTTCCAGCATTTAGAAAATTCCATTCAAAAATACAAACACAAGCTTGAATTCCTCTCAGAGCTGTGGGATGTGAAGGATTGTCTGCACAGTTGCCAAGAGCCATGGCAAGAATATCCATACATCTGCAGACCAGTAGGAAAGGTGATTTTTACAGCAGGCCAGTGATATACAAGGCAATGTGCGTTCACGCTGACTTGTCACAGGAGAATTTGTGTCCCTGTACAATGGTTGCTCATCGTAGCTTCTATGGTCAACTGAAAAGTTATTGAGGCTGAAAACATTAGAAACCCAGATAAACAGAAGTTTTAATTATAGAGCAGTGAACAAATTCATAGCTTTACCTGAAAAATGGCAGAACACCCTTGGAACGTTTCTACTGGAAGTATGTGCTTTTTATAAATATTTTTATAAATATTCCTGATTACTGGCTTATTCAATTAAATATCTTATGGTGGACACTCCTGAACATACTCCTGAAAGAACTGAATATCAGAAGACGTTTTTACCCTTAGTTCTTCGTAAAGAGCACAGGGAATTGTTAGGCATTTAAACATACACGAATGCAAGCCTATCTACTTTACTTGGTGAACACAAACTGGTTTCCAGTCCCCTTTCCACACGATGCTACAAGAACCAATAACTGAATGTTGTTCAGACCTCATTAAAAAAAATAAAACAGGAACTAAATTAATTGTCCAAGGTCACAAAGAGAATCAGCAACTGAGATGTCAATGAAATCACCGTGTAATGGCTTCTTTTTAATATAAATGATATATGTCTTAAATAGGCATGACCTGATACTATCCTGAGATCATACAATATTTGGTCAAGAAAAAATTCAGCCAAATTTCTGGCTCTAGATTTCCTGATATAAAAATGGTGACCACGTTATGTTGAGGACTCAGAATCTATAGATAGTTAGATTTTTCTCCTCCCTGGAAACTCTAAAAATAAAACAATTCAAAGTGTATATGTTGTGGTTATCCATCAATAAAATACATAAACAAAAGATACTTGCAATCCTCATAGCTGTTGACAGCAGCAAGCAAGAAAGCATTGACAAAACAGAGACTTTCATTGACATTTATAAGCTAATATCTTTCAAGGGACGGTGTCAGTCATTCTTTCACCTCCAAATATAGATGTGGAAGGGTAGAAGTTTTGCTGCCAACTGATGAGGAGCTACCAGTGTATTCCTCTTACATATAAGCTTCGTCAATTTCTGGAGTCCTCAGTAGCTGGAAATAGCTGCTCTGTGTTGAAAATTCAAAATAATCAATTTTCCTCTTCAGCAGGTGTTTTCTTACATCAAGCCTGCAAAAGAGTAGGAGAAATAAGATCCAAAGGAGATATATTTCAAGCTGAAATAATCTCTACAATGTCTTTAACCATTTTTCCAGTTCCTGAAGATCTCAAAACATACGCACTGTCTCTTAAGGCCAATGACTCTCCAGTTAGCTGAGAGTAGGGCAGTTGCACTGCAGTTGGCAGTGGAATCGTTGGAAATGATGTCACAAGAACTAAGCCCAATTAAAACTTTATTAATAAGCTTGAAATCTAGTCACTCCTAGAAACTTACAAGTATCTTACCTACTAGAAGGTCTTGTCAGCCAATTTTTGTGGAATTATATTTATTTTCCTGGGTTTTTTTCTTTCTACCTATATAGGAAAGGACATACAAACTAGAAAACTAACCTGTTACATGTAGGGAGATTCACAAAAAATTACCACACATAGTCTGTCAACAGTAAAAATAGTTTTTTTAACAAAAAACCCCACAAAACCACCACAACCCAGAGGAAATTATTTGCTTGGTAATCTCCAATACCTATAACTGTTAAATGTTGCACCTAATAAAATGAAAATGAAAAATAAAAAGTTGGTTGTAGCTCTTCAAATTTTTCTAGGATAAGCTGTATTCTGTCTTCCAAAAAACCCTATCTGGATGATAGTAGATTTTGAAGTAGATAAATATGAATTTGTCAATGACTATAGAAATGAAAGTATTACTAGTCACTGCTTTTGTGATGTCTTTTCTAGTGTTTAAACTTTGGGGAATAACTGATTAAATACTAAACTGTATCACCTTGCAAGGACACTTTAGCAAACCTGTTTATCTTCCAAGGACATTAATGTGTATAGTGCAAGAAAAGAATTGTTAATTTGAAGTGTGGAAGGTGCAGGTAGGCAGACATCTGGGTCTTCACTCCATAAAAATTACATCCGGAGACATTTCTGGAAAGAAACAAAACCCTCCGTAATATCTGGGTACTGAATGGTAGACATACATATTTAGTGGGGAAAATGTTAGACATCATGTACAGACTAAAAAATACAGCTTTTATGAGAATGCCTTGAATTTAAATTCTTTTGGATTTGAATCCTGAATGACTGCCTTGATTGATTTTATACTCAGTCACTTGTACCATGCTGAAAGGTTCAAGTTAATATTTTATTTTTATATGTGGAACATAATTTTTCTTGAATAGTATCATCTAGTCCTCCTTTACTTTGAATGATTTATTACAATTCTTTTTCAGTGTTTGATTAGGTAACATTTAACACTGAATTCCAAACCTGTCATATTATATCTTCTAGGGATGATCCTGCAAATATTTACAACCAGACATCATTTATTCAGTGTAGCCCAATTAACTGGGCTGGAAAGATATCTGGTAACAAGCTCTGTGAAATGTTTGTCAGACTAGGACTTTAAATTTTAAGCATGTCAGATGAAGAAAAGTTGCACAGTTCCATACACATGCTGAATTCTACTATTTGCACAGTATTTAGCATTGCATAAATAAATACAGTTTCTGGTATGTACTACATTATAGATTTCAGAGAAAGAATGCACAGTTAAAAAGTGACATTTCTAGAATCTAGGAAGAAGCTCAGTCGTTTAGCTTCACAGTTTTAGCACAGCTTCTATTCATAATTCCAGCAGTCTTTAGAGATGAACATTGGCCAACATTTTAACTCTTCATTCTCTTCTATGCTATTGATTGCATTAGTGCACTCCTCTATTAGTAAGTAATTCCATTTTCATGCTTCATCCAGAAAGTGTTCATGTGCACTGAACTCTTACCCAGTCCTCAATTCAAAGATCTAGTGTATGAATTCCTTCTGTGTCTATTTATAGGTATCATTCTGTCCTTTTCCTGGTTAGTGATAATTTGAAAAATTTGAAGCATCACTTTTATATGCCTTTATGTCATTAATTTCAAAAGTAAAGAGGTGGAGACCCTGCCTAATTAACTTCTTAATAGCTTCAAAAGATCTATTAACTGTCTGTTCAATATCTTTGGCCAAATCTCTGCAGTTGTCAAAGGGAGTACAGCTTTATATAAAATCTGTTGATTTATCCTTGCCAAACATCATGCCCATAGCATCTGCACTGTTTATTTTTTGTGCTTCAAAGTAGTAGTAAATATAGTTTCCAAGCTAATGTCCACAGCTGGTTCAAAAACAATGGTTTTAAATCAGATTCATAAATGCAAGTATGTTTCTGAGGATAGGTGTCAAATTTTGAATACTTATGTTCCATAGCAGGCTACTAATCATAAGTCATGAGACTTCTAGCTGCTTCTGGTTAATTTTACAAATATGCACAGGTCTCAGATGTTTTAATTATTTCAGATGGATCAATTATGCATCTAAGAATTCCTCCTGGGCATGCCTTGAGGAAGAGGATTTGTTATTATTTGCAGGAAAGTTGTCAGCCAATATGAAAGCTGAAATAGTGCAACAACCACCCACTGTCCAAATATGAGAACACATAACGCAAACATTTCACCAAAAGTAGCCTAAAAAATTATTTTTCTAAACTGTTCCAGGAGAGCTTACATGTAGCAAATGTATTAAAGACAGTGAGACTTTGCTCATGAACAATTCATAAATCTAATAGAACTAAGTTGGTAACAAATATTATTCATGCAAAAGAGAGCGATAGTTCTATTAACTTCCAGTCATAAAAGTACATGGGAAGTTCTGCATACAGCCCTGCTCTTCAAGTCTGTCCTCATTTGGCTTCTCCTGCACAGTTAAATTGCAACTGAAATTAAATAACCTGGTTTACAGTTTTTCTTGGTAGCCCTTGGTTTTTCTTCATGTAATGAGTATTTCTTGGCTTTGTAAAGTATGGGGCTACACACAGAATCATAGAAGGGTTTGGTTTGGAAGGGACCTTTATATGTCATCTAGTCCAACCCCCTGCAGTGGACAGGGACATCTTCAACTAGATCAAGTTGCTCAGAGCCCCGTTCAACGTGACCTTGAATGTTTCCAGGGACGGGCATCTACACCTCTCTCAGAAACCTGTGCCAGTGCTTCACCACCCTCATCAAAAAAATTCTTCCTTGTATCTAGTCTGTATCTACCCTCTTTTCATTTAAAACCATTAGCCCTTTTTCTGTTGCTACAGGTCCTACTAAAAATTTGTCCCCATTTTTCTTATAAGCCTTGATGCAATGGAAGGCTGCAGTAAGATCTCCCTGGAGTCTCCTCTTCAGGCTGCACAGCCCCAGCTCTCTCAGCTTCCACAGACATCCACCATGAAAAACACAAGAGGTCAGTGCTTCTCTGGCGTTTGTATGACAGCTTCTCTGGTTTTACATGTGAGATTATAAAACGACACTGAAGGTGGCTCTCTTAGTATGTAGGAAAAATTAACTTTGGGACTCATTTGTGTATTATTACCTTGTCTGTTAAGTGGTCCAGATCTTTAAAAGTAGACCAGAGAATTTCCTTTTTCCTAGTTTTCATACTGCCAACTCTGATTCTTTTCTTCCACTGTGAATTTGATTGTAAATATGCTTACCAATTTTTCTTCCTGCAAACCTTTCCATACAGGTTTTTTTTTTAAGGAAAGGGAAAATCATCCTCAGCTATTCAAATGTTGTGAACATTTACTGAGCACCATTTTACTCTATTGCAATGTTCTGTGCTATTTGATGCTCGTTTTTATTTTCATCCGTTATTTTTCACTTGTTTTAGCAATCACAGTGATTTATGTTTTCCTTCTGCTTTCCAAATGCTTATTTTAGAGACAGATTTTATTTTGCATATGGTTAAATACTTAAACTTGTGGGAACTTAGCAGGACTATTTTGCACACTCCTTTTTTCTGGGGAAATGTGGAATATTTAATCCATTGCTACTTTTCAGTTACTACAAAGTTAATGCAGTTTCTGCATTTTGGTGTTATCTAAAGATCTACCATAGGTCAGAGTCCAAGCTGGTTTAGCTTTCATTTTCATGAAGTAAGGTTTCTGGGCATCCCATCTTGTTAAGTCAACTCTTTTACCTTTTGTAGGCTACCTTGGAAATTGCAGTTTCTAATATGAGGTCCAGTGCAGAGTTGAGCAGCTCCAGAGGGAATGGAGGGAGTGATTATTCCATAAGAGAGGGCTGACAGAATGTTTAGAGGGCTTGAGAGCACCATCCAATAGAAAATGGCTCCCAGGACTAGTGTTGGTCTTTCTAAAGGAGAGTGAGAGAGACACAGTAAGAGCTTTCAAATCTGTAGATGATTGTTTTAAGATCTAAAGGAATGAGTTATTTTTCACATCCACCAGCATGTAGAATAGAAATAGTGGCCTGAAATTGCACCAAGGGAGATCAGTTTAGATCATTGGAAAGCCTTTCTAGTGCAAGGAGAGTGAAGCACTGGAATGGGTTACTCGTGGAGGTTGTGGGACTTCCCTCACTGAAGGCTTTTTAACATAGATCATGTTAAACATTGTCAGATACAATTTTCATATAGTTGCTAATGCCATAGAGTTGTGAGGTGGTCCTGTGTAAGCCAGAGGATGAAGCAGATTAATTGATATGGGGCAAATAACTGCTCAGATACTGAAGCTGGCAGCACGTATGCCAGCCTGAGCACATGGAGTGAGTAAGCATAAAGCCTTTGTACTGGCCTTTTACTACAGCTAGCTGCAGATTTCAGTTTCACTTACATCTGACTGGCAAAGACAATCAAACACATACAAAGCTGAGAGGCAAAGGATTTCTCGAATGCCAGTTTTGTTTCTGCAGTACCTGTAACTATAATTTGGTACACAAAGTGCTCATTTAGCTGTAGCCTCAGTTTTTATAACCTGGATATATACAGCAGGTCAGCACAGTTTATATTTAGTTATGATCTGATTAGATGAAGGAAAATCTAATAAGGCAAAGATGATGAGGTAAGATACACACAAATATATTAGCCAATACTACAGCTTGTAGTGGTCAAAAAGTGGATACTTTGGATACTTTGGTGTTTTCACATTTTGAGAGACTTGTTATAATGCATAACTCAACAGGTCTCTCTTCTTCTCAAATTAGTTACACAATGCAAATCAAATTAAAAATTCACAAAATTATTAATGGCTAATTGAGGACTACTGAGAGATGACAATGTCCTAGATGGTTGCAAATTGTTCCAGTGTCACTGTCTGCTCTCTGCTCCAATGCTTTGAAATGAGTCAGTAGTCAGCTTTAATTTGTTCAGTTTAATTAAATTCCACCTGAATAAATATGTGTTGCACAAAGCTGAAGGAGATGCTGAAAATTCCTGGATGATGTATGCAGCTGAGATCTAATTTGATAGTAATGCAGCCTTAGATTGTAAATGACTCTCTTCCACAAAGGTGAGTACCATATAAGTACTTAAATAATAATTTAGATTAATTTGTAAGGAAAATTATATAAAGAAAGCAAACCAAAATTCCACACAGAAGAATATTTTTTAATATGCCATGATTATTCTTAGAATAACAAAAGTCATCAGTAGATTAGAAGTACATTTCACTTTCAAAACACAGTCCCATTAAGATTAGCAGTTTGTTTACTTAGCCTGCTACTGTCCTGTCTACTCATTACATTAATTAAACAACTAGTACTGTAATCAGATAGCACAGTATTTTCTGCTAAGATGTCAAGCCTTTGGTAGAATGACATTTATTAATTAGATTTGTGTATATGATCTGTGATGTAAAGGAATTCAAATCAATGACAAGACATTGTCCTCCTCTTTCTCACTCAATGGAAAATTGAGAAAAAATGGTCCCACTCCACCCCTCAAACCTCTTAGCCCACAGCTAATTTGTGAGATGTGGGATTAAAAACAAGCAAACAAACAAACCCCCAGATAAATCCAAATCACAGATAAATTAGAGGATTTGTTTAGTTTGTCTAGGATTATGTGAGTACATCCTAAATCATGTGTAATTTTAGTTATCTAAAACTCTTTCAGTTCGCCCTGTGTCCCTACTTCTAACACCCTTCTCACAAGGTGGCAGCCAAAATGGGAATAAATTCCTCATAAAATCTTTCCTGAAAACATGCAATCTACTTACCTGAAATCCTGCTGACAGACTAGAGTAAAAGTATGGCATGCCTTTAGTTTGGATCACAAACAATGCAGTTATTGTATTTAGCTCATAAGGAGATTAACAGAAAGACTCTGGAAAACTAAGCTTAATTGATGAAAGTGTGTTGCCTGATACATCACACCTGTTTAGATGGGGGAGAAACATGGATCCACATCATCCAGGTAACCAGTGCCCACAGAGGCCAGGAGCAAAACTTGTCCCTAAGGACTCATGAAGGAAAATAGATTCTTCAGAAATTCCTCTCCTGTTTTACTTTATTTAACAATAGTTACTCTCCTCCAGGAGCTGTGTGAAGTTAGTTCTCTTTTATGATTTTAACTGTAACTTCTAAATCCGTGCAATTGTCTGAATCCTTCCTTGCAGGGAAATTCACATGGACTCCTCTCTGTGTGCACCTAAGGTTATATTTCTTGTGACTTTGTTAAATTTCACTGGTTGGTATGTACAGATCTATACCTTTATTTCTTCTAATCGATTGTTATATTTTCTCATTATGGTGATATTTTCATTAAAGTTTTAAGTCAACACTTGCCTATACTTTCACCAAAATTTAGAGGTAGTCACCACCATTTTAATATTCATAAATTTTATAAAGAACTGTTGCTTTTGTTACTAAAAGAGACATCTTTTAGGAGAGGTAATTAAATAATTGAATTTTTTCACCTCCTACACAGAAAGAGCCAGTGTTATGAGAACTGATTGTGTTGCTGTAACATCCCATATGTATTTACACAAAGATAGCAGTTGTGAAATTCATTTTCCTCTAATTTTCTAGATTATTTTCATTTGTGAGAGGCTTTGAAAATCACGATTTGTGTAATCACAGAAAAATTCATAAAAGTCTTTATTTGCAAGCACAAATTACTGAGTGTAAGATTTGGAAGAATCTGGTCCAAAGACAGCAGAAAATCTCAAAAAAGATGGCATCTGCTTGCGCTATGAAAAGAGCCAGGCTGGAGAAGGTTCTAGGTTAGTCACAGGTGAGCGCTGCAATGCCTTACAGATCCTGCTCTGAAACTCAGTGGCTTTAACACCGTATCGAGACAAGAGAGCAAGTCAGCTCAGAATATCAGGTCAGAGTAAGGTCAACAGAGACATACCAGCTGATAGAAGCACTAAGTGCTTTGATATAGCCCCATCCTTCTCCAGTCTCCCCCTTGGAATGCTGGAAGGTGACTCTATCCAGCTGGGCAAAGCCAAAATATCATAAAGCCAGAAACCTTCATTTATTTTCTGAAAGAATTTAACATGTATTCACTTTTCATTTCAGCAGAGACCAAAAGAGGGATTAGTTTGTGTAATGTGCCCAGAGATTAGCAAACACTCTTGGGAATCCACAGACCTATGTTTGAAGGCTCTAATCCGCAGATCATGTCTCCCAGGAAATTTTCCTAACTGCAGGTTTACACAGTGAGTTCCCCCTTGAGGTCTCTTTAGTTTTCTGAACCTTGCATTCTGTTCCTTGTAAATGCCATTGTGCATATGGCAGCACTCCTAGGTGCAATAGGAAGCTTAAAAGAAAAGTGGCTCCTCCCGGGGTGCTCCAGACTGACAGCAGCTCCGAGGGGAGGAGAACACTGTCAGAGCTCAGAGACTGGAAGGCAGCAAGCACTCTTTGAACAGTTGCTTTACCAAGAAAACAGCGGAAAGACTTGAAAATATTATTATACTTTGTGTAGCGAATAATGGATTGATTGCTAGTAACAGAGACCAAATTCAATTCCTGGAGTAAAGTAATAAATATTAGGTTTAGATATTATTCAGAGACCAGTGAAAATTAAATTGTATGGGTACTCAGCTACATTTTTCAGCATTTCCTCCCCAAAGGGCTGAGAGCTTTTGCATTGGATTAGGGTAGCCACTAAATCTGAGGCATGCTTCATCTGGGTTACTCAGGTGACAGTGTTTCTTCTCACTGAGCTATGTACATACTATTCCCCATTTTGTGACTTGACTGTTAGTTTTGCTCTTTGCAGAGCTATTAACAAAAACAAGAAAGGACATATTACTTTATCTTCCTATTTCTTCTTTGTTCTCCCCCTTCAACACAGTTTTGTTGGGTCATTTCATTCTTTGAGGAGGAGGGAGAAGTTCAGTTGCTGAGTCTCCTTTACTGATTGCTGTGGGGTTAGGTTTGATTTTGTCTGTTATGTCCCCAAACCTGTTTCTACACCATGTTCCATCAGCATGAATTTCATACTGATTTCCTTTCTGAGATTCACTGGCATGCTTAGAGAGCTGGCTGCTCCATGTTTTTTTTTCCACCAGGAGGGAAAGGGCCTGGAAGTTGGCAGTGCTGTGCTTGAGATAGTATCACAGGTCACCATGCATGGACACAAGACAACCACTCTCTTTAATGAACCTGTTCATCAAACTACATTAGTGATGTACCTTCACCCACTGAGCTCACAAGCAGTTTAATTTTCCTAGGTTTTTGGTTGGTGGCTCATTACAGTGTTTCTTAGGGGCTTCTGGAAACTGAGATTAGCCTTGTAACCTCCAGGCAAAGCCTGACAAGAGTTACACACGTTTGTAATTAGGTGGTCAAGCTCAGCTGGATATATCTAGCACTAATAAAGCCAAAGATGGTAACCAGCTCAGGACAGAATATCTGGAAAGTGTAAGGGCAATCATTGTGCTACTGGTACAAATTGCATGGGTGTCAAAACAGAAGACAGAGGCTTCATCAGAGGCCGGAAGGATGTCTGAACAGCAGTTAAGGTCTGGGACAAGGATTAGATAAGGATGAAGCATGGAAGTAAGTGGTCATTGCTGACAATCTGTGTTTTCTCTCAACTGTGTAGGCTTTTTTGTTCTCTGACATTTGACACAGGAGACTTCACCTGCAGCAGGCAGTACTTGCTCTAATACCATAGACCTTTGCTGTGCTGCTGTTCTGACACTTGGTGTCTTTTGGAAGTGCTTGAGAGGCATTTTCTCTGTATGGTATTGTTGAGCTTCCCCCCCTCACCCCACCCCCCCCTCATCCTCTTTACAGTATCACTCAAGGACTGTTGAAATAAAGGTAGCACACAAGGATCTAATAGTGGTTTCTACAATGTGTACTTCTCTGCATTTTATGTCCTGTTACTGCAGTGAGCGCTGTCCCAGCAGGAGAAAGGCCAAAGAGATGTTCTCACACTAAAAGAAGTTGAGGGTTATACAACTGGACATCCTGGCTGTTGGGAGAGGAGACATTCAATGCTTGAGTTTCTTTTTCCTGTTTTTTTTTTCTCAGTTATTGCATAAGGCCCTGACTGAGCTTGAAAACACAGAGAAGCGTTTGGATTTTGTGCCTCCTACCTTTTAACTCCCCTACTGAACCCACCTGGAGACTTCCCAGCATGTTCATCCAGTACAGCTGCCTGCATCTGCCATGCCTCTGGGTACACAGCTCATCCCTCTGCCAGTGCTTTGCTGGATGTCACTGGATATGGGTGTGCAAAACTTAAGGGGTCCATGATGTGTCTCCCATGTGTCAGAGGTGTGAAGTGGGACAGGGCAGGGGGAAGCGGACGGAGGGGATGTGCAGCAGGACCAGCCCTGCGGGACACCACAGATGAGTCTTGGGAGTTCAGAGATGTTGCTAGAGAAACATTACCAGCTAATTTTAGTAAAGGTCAGTGTCTTGTATGTTTACCCTGATATAAATGTATACATAGTTACCACTACTGCTACTGAAGAGAGAAGCATAACAATCTTTTAATGCTCTAATTAAGACTGTAATTTTCTAGCACTGCTTAAACAACTTCCTTACTTTTCTTTCTTTGTGGTTAGTTAATAATTGTGACATTTTTCTTGGCTTTAACTGTGTGTCCCTGAAGGCATGTTAAAGACCCCCTGTGATTAAAATAGTGGGAATCATGTTGCTGAAGTGACATTAACAGAGATAATTATTAAAATTTGGCCCCTGCTGTTTGTGGTTTCTCCAGACTATACTTCTTTAGCAAATTTAAAAATACAATTACATGATGCCTGCCAGCTAGAAACTATGCTATAGCCCAAATGTTAAGTGAGAACTAGAGAAGTAATTATGGGCTGTCATAACACCTGGATACAGAAGTGCTGGTAGATTGTTTAATGTTGCATTTAATAGATCATTGGGTTTGTTGCTGACGTAAAGCAACTGTGATTGTACACAAAATGATCGATTGGCCTACCATGCTATTTTAATGTCAGTAAGGTGTTTGCAGTACTTATCTGCTGTTCCAAAGACTTGGGTGGAAATATGATGCAACTTCCTTTGAGCCTGTCCATCTGAATGGATTTCAAATACATACTCAATGTGACATTTACCAGAAGGAAACAAAATTGTTACTTCACTGCAACCTGTTTACATTTTCTCCTGAATCAGCAGCTCCTGTTTGTCTTGTAACTTATACAGCAATTCTGATTTCACCTCTATTGTTTATTTCCCTTTCCCTTTCAGGCAACTGCAAAAGTCAGAAAATGGCCTTTGTGATAATGCCACTGAGATTTAGAGCATTAAAGCAATCTCATTATCAGTTTACATCCCCAGTTGGAAATCGGGGATTGTTCAGCACATCAAAGAGTAGAGCGGGGGCATGTAATGTGCAGCCCAAGGGCCAGATGAGCCCTGCTGAGTCATATAATGTGGGCTCCTGCTGCCCTCTTCCTCTAACTGAAGGATGGGGACAAAACAGCAGAGCTGCTGGCTGGTGTTGCTAATGAACTTGAGCCACTATAAATTATTTTCCGTCTGCATGCCAAATATGGTTATATGAGCTTATAATAAATGTCTGTAGTTTATATGCAAATTGGATGTGGCCCTTGGGCCCTTGGTAAGTAACCTGTATAACCTTCAGGTCTGTAGAAGGTAAGCCTCTGGCTAATGCAGAAATTAGTGCATGGGGCTAGGGGCTGCCTTGCAGTATGAGTCTGAGTTGGTCTTTGCTTAAAAACAATGGAGGACTAATAGAAACCCCTTTAGTTCAGCTTCCTGCTAAACTTCTGGGTATGTGAGCAAGAAAGGACGGAAAAAATACTCTGTGGTTTAGACACTGGCTGTATAAATGCTCGCTCCCATAGACCTTGGATCTTAGCAGCCATGCACAAGTAAAACCCCCACCACATCAGTGACGTCCTCCCAGTGGATCTGCAAATGACATTGCATTGTTGAATTTTTATGCTGTGGCAAGAATTTTAATTATTTTAATCACTGTTTCTGAGTTACTGGGAAATAAACACGGAATCTATCATTATTTCATCCAACTGTGCAAATGAAATATATAATTGATACAAAATGTTTTTGTCATACACAGTTTGAACAAAGATCTATGGTAGTTTAAAATTCAGAGGGTTCTTCCATGGCACAGTTCTATTAATGCATTCATTAACAAGAAATTACATTACAATGTCTATGGGGCTTACTTCAGTGAGAGAACGATTTCTTTGTTGGTAATTTCATCTTGATGTTACTCCCCTCTATTCAGCTTCCCCAAAATGATATTTTTCTAAAAATCAACACTAATATGGTAGTTAACCTTTCTCAATACTACTTAAGAAGATAATGCTGAGATACAGTTGTACAAAGAATTAAACCTTGAAACCTTCCCCACTGTTGTAAAAGTCCAGCACAACTTCAACCGTATTCTTTATTTCACAGATCTTACTTTTTAAATGGCAATAAAGACCTTGAAATTATAAGGAGGGTCATCTGGCTGACATATAATAGTGTGAAGGATCTTTTTGTATGGAAAGAAGGCATGTACAGGTACCGTTGAAGCAGTTGCACCAGCTTCACTTACTTTTAGCAAGGCACAGAGTTTTCATGTCATTTTCATTCTTTCTTTTGTGATAAAACTAATATTCAATAAGATAAGGGAGAGGGGCTATACGAATCTGCTGTCTTGAAAGATACACAAAGAGTTTTCTCAAAGTGTTGCTCAATTTTTATTCATTCATTTTTCATGTATTTATTGTTACAAAAAATGTCAAAAAAAAGAAATGTCTTTTCTCTTTTTTGGGGGATCAAATCTGACTGTGACCACCTGTCTGCAAATTCTGGCTTCACTTGGGGTGAGGAAGGTGTCTGTGCTGTGCCATGGACTGTTGGCGAATCACGGATGACAGGTGCTAGGAAGTGAAATTCTACAGTGTAAAACCTGGGGAATATGCATCGACCTTGACTTGCAGAACTATTCCAAAAAGGTAAGGCAAAAGTCTATTTTTTTATGTCCTGTCCTGTTTTGGTTTATTGCCATAAATAATTTCTTCAGTGTCTCCTAAAAGTGAGATGGGCTTGAAAATGTGCACATTTAACATTACTTGTGTTAGGCCTCTTTTGAATTTCCATTTATGAGGTTAGAGTTTTTTATGTTCTAGTTGATGTTGACAATCATGAAGGATAAAACTCTACAATATCTTTAAAGTAAAAGCTGAAATTCTTGTCCAGTCATTTGATTTGAGGAGCTCAGACCAGCTATAGCTGGATGCTTAATAACCAAGTCTGAAGAATTGATATGGTTGTCTCTATTAGGGAACTCTCAGTGACAGGGAACATTCAGTGACAGTGAAAATAGCTCTGGTGTATTACAAACTGTGAATGATTATAGATCCTGCCTTGTCCTAAATCTTTTTCTTAGCTACTCGTAAGAACAGTCCTTAATGTTATTTCAATAAATCAGATGGGGATTTCTTTCCTTTAGATAAAATTATGTACCACCAACTATAATTAAAATTCCAATAGAAAAGTACTCTGCCACTGAATTTTTGGTCTCAGTATGCCATTTGCAGACAAGTTGGATGGCCACTTTGCTGCCATCAGTACTCTGCACTGTATTTTTGCTCAGATTCTTAAAAATTAAATACACTGCATAGTTACAAGTTAGATTTTAGGAGGCAGAAACAATTGTCAAAACATAAAAAACTTCAACTAGTTATGTATCAACCAGTCAATAGCACAATATAAAAAGCAGAGAGATGTTTTATTAACATTTCTAATTCTACTGTTCTAAGAAGAGGCTATTCTTTGTTTAATCTTTATTAGTGTAGGAGTGATCTTTAGAAGCAGCAGTAGTACAGCAAACAAATACAAGAGGATACATTTTCACTGTGTTTAGCAGTCAAGGATGTCATAGAGGGAAGGTAAGTATTAAGAACTGGCATAGTTTAAAAGCTCCTCAAATTAAAACTAAAGGATGCAAATTTCTCATAGATGAATGCATCAGGAAAATAACTGGGAAAATAATGTCTGTCTCTGAACAAAGAGTGCTCTTTGAAAGTAAAAATAAAGAGCAAAGCAATAAATACAATGGAGACATCAAAAGAACCCACCAAAAATGATTGCATCAAATCAAAAAAGATTAACTATTTTAAGGTACAAGACAGATCAAAGGCTTCTTAAAGATATCAAAAAGCGAAGCCTATGACAAAATCAGGATCCTAAGAAGCAAAGTCAGAAACTAATGAAAACATACATAACACCATTTAAAGTGGAAAATGGAATACAGTATTCTAGGGTTAGCCAAAATATTTGGTACTAATAATCTTTTCATCTTTTATTAGCTGAAATTAAAATCTAGACTACATAACACCTGAAAATTCATTATGTAATTGAATTTGCCATCACAGTTATGCAAAAGAAAAAGCCTCAGCTACTAATTACTGAACCTTCCTTGAACATGAAAATAAAAGTAACGGAGAAAAAGAAATCAGTAACAGGGTATTTAAATATCAAGTCTCTGACTTAGATTCAGCAGAGTTGAACTAAGTGTTTTACTGGAATAGTTATACCAATGCCAGTGCTAGAGCTAGCTCAAACAGAACTAACTCAAGTATCTACACTAGATGAATATTTTATGATGTAATCATATTGGTGAAAAAAATACATTATGAACTGCCTGTTCTGTGAAAATATGTTGGTTCGCTGAGGTAATTTTAAAAAGGTTTATTTTGGAAAATTGTCATTTTCCCCTTGCTACATCTTATCTCAGAATAGGCCTGAGTACTGTTCATCCAGGAAAAAAAGACAGACGTTCAACTACTTACCTGAGAAGGTGCTTTTAAACACGTATTTTCTTTTTAATTTTGTGCCTACCAGCTCCAAAAATAGGAATTAGAAAGCAAAGAGATAGTCTTTCAAGCTTATAAATCAAGGTTAAAGTGACCTTCTTCCCCTTAGATTATCTAGACTGGGTTTCCAAATCTTTCTCTTTTCTAACCCCTCAGAATGCATCATTTGAGCATCTTAAAGACACCGGTTAGTTCTTTTGAACTTGAGTCACAACAGGACCTTACTCCGTGTTTCTCACTGGGACTGTATGTGTGGATTCCAGGTTTCTCTTTCCTTCGTGGTGTTCTGTCCCTTTTGCTTCACTGCATATAAGGCTGTTCAGCACGTGATGAAACTGAGCCTTCTGCAAGGATAGCTAAATGATCACTGTTATTCATCAAATCAATGCCAGGGGGGCAGGGAGGAGGGAGTTCTGATTTCGCTGGTTTGGAGGTACTAAGAATATGCATGTGCTTTGTAGACCAGGGAACTGCTGGAGAGGGACCCAAGAGCCAGTCGTAGAGGCTGACACAGTCTATAATGCTCTGTATGATAATAACCAGATTAGAGCTGCACAATTCCAACAAAGAAACACAAGTGGTATGAAAGTATAGTGAGTATCAATTTGCCCATTATCTCTAATGAAATTAAATAATGCATATGGGACCACACATTTGAAGAATAAATACACATTAAAATTCTTAACAGTGTGAAGATTAAGGCAATATGATTTTTTTAAAGCTTTCATCCAGGGAAAAATAGCTTACTGCTTGCTTTAAGTAAGATTAGCTATAAAAATCCTACAGTACACCTAGAACAAAGCCTGAGTGGCAACAGGCAAATATTTTAATGTGGAAAGATTTTTATTGGTTTTAATTAAGCAATGACATTTTTGTTGAATGCCTTAAATCTTTAATTACTGCCCAAAAGCACTGAGCATGACATGAGTTATTTACTGAGTCACTGTGAAATACAGTTCAATATTTTCTTATAAATGCTTCATATAGAAACAACAGAAGGTCCTGACTGGAAACAACGCTGATTTTTAGTAATGTAGGTGTTTCAGGGCCTGATTCGAACCACGAGGAAGTGATCTGAAAGAATTCCAATGGCTTCCACGTGAGTTGGCTCAGGTCTTTACTGAGCATTGGTGCTTGTAGTAGCTACAGAAATGCTTCCTGGTGCCTGAAAATGGCACAAAACCCAAACCTGTCACCAAAGGGGGAAGCCCTGGATACACGTTGCATGTTTTAGGGTTTTGTGTGTCTGTGCTGTTGCTGTTTGGTTGTTTGGGTTTTTTTAATGGGGAGGGGAAGGAAATGCCTAATGTAAACCTTGGGGAAATTATCAGATGGCAACTGTAACAGCTGCACGTGTAGACGTAATGTAGAACATATCTGTGAAGCTTTCACAGGAGTTCACACTCTCTTATTTCTCAGCGCTGTTGATTTGCAGCTGAGCTCAATTTTGTCACGGGCATGAGGCAGGCAGCACTGTACCACTAGTAAGAACTATGTATTTATGAATAGCTACATCCAAGCTGAGGCAGGCAAGAAAACAGACAGTTATTTATGCTAGAGGTTTGCCCTTAATCTTTCATTAAAAAAGTAGAAATAGGGCCTACAGCTGAAGTGTATGAATCAACTTGTCTGAAATTTTCAAGTCTGTGGCCTACGTCGTGAGGCATATAGAAGAGGGAAGGAAGCAGCAGTAATCTCACTGCTTGCATGTAGGTACCTAATCTGTGTAAGGTAGTGCATCTTTGCAAACTTCCCATGTACCTAGGGGAAAGGAATAATTGTTTTCCAGGCTCTCTAATGGCCTGCACCTAGTTCCTGACCTAGGTAATTTTCTGGAAAAGTAGATTTCTCTCCTTTGAGTATGTCTTGCCTCCCCAAAACAGGGCAATTTGGGATTACAGTAATCAAAGGAAACAAATGAGGTCAGAAGAAACCTACACATGATACAGACTCCAATTGTTATGCACAGTGAACAATTGAAACAGCTACGTGATCTTAACCTGGGGCTGTTTCCTCCCTTCCTTTCAAAGGAACATGAAATGTTGCCGACAAAGAATGAACTGTGTCCAGGAGCTCTAATAGACACTTGCTGTCATAGTTCAAATGAAGAGGAAAAAGCCAGGAATCACACTTCCATAGTTTTCACTAGTTTGATTCATATCCATACAAGTTTTCTGATTTTTGCAACTATGGTTTTGCTTTGTGCAGGAAAGAATTGGTTGCTGATTGTGCAACGTAGCTATATAGCAAAGTTTGTGACAGCAAAATGTAAGTCTAATCATGATTTACCCTAGGAGTAAGACAGGATTTAGTTTTTAAGGCATTGCAATCCCATTGTTGTACAGTACAGTCATGGTTTAACCCCAGCCAGTAGCTAAACACGGCAGAACTGCTCATGCACTCGTGTGGTGGGATGGAGGGAGGATCAGAAGAATGAAAGTGAGAAAACGCGTGGGTTGAGACAAAGACAGTTTCATATGTAAAGCAAAAGCCACAACTGAAAGCGAAGCAAAACCAGGAATTCATTCCTGTCTTCCCACAGGCAGGCAGGTGTTCAGCCATGCCCAGGACAGCAGGGCTCCATCACATGAAATGGTAACTTGGGAAGCCTTTGCTCCAAACTTCCCCCCTTTCTCCTTCTTCCCCAGCTTTATATGCCGAGCATGACATCATATAGTATGGAATATCCCTTTGGTCAGCTGGGGTCAGCTGTCCTGGCCATGTACCCTCCCAACTCCTTGTGCACTCCTAGCCTACTTGCAGGTGGGGTGGGGTGAGGAGCAGAAGAGACCTTGGCTCTTTGTGAGTACTGCTCAGTAGGAATGAAAATATCCCTGTGTCATCGACGCTGTTTCCAGCACAGATCTAAAGCACAGCTCTGTACCATTTACTATGAGGAAAATTAACTCTCTCCCAGAATAAACCAGTACAAGTATACATATCTGCAATTGTGTCTCAACAAGAGTGAAGGAAACATGCAGGTCAGTGTTGTGGTTATGTTTTTAGAGACTAGACTTATGGGCAGGGATGAGAGCCCAGAGTAATGGGAATTGGGACAGGAGCCCAGAGCTGAGGAGAGGTACTGCTTGGGTGGCTAAGAGCAGTGCTGAGGGGATGCTGGTGCTAGGGGTTCTGAACAGCATCTGCAGTCAGCAGGGTGGGCTCCTCCTCTGAAAGAGTCACCTCATCAGCACACCAGAGTGTGAGAACCTGGCATTGTCATCACTTCTCTGTGACAGATCCTTTCTGATAAAATCTAGACTTTTTATCTGTAGGAAGGGGAATTTATTCTGTTAATCACAGACTAAATCCAACTGTTCCTACTTCTGTTGGCATAAGCCCAGGTGGTAGGCCCTCTGAGCAGAAAATCTGCCAACTGGGAAGTCATAATAGGAAAAAACAGCTGCTGTTTTTCATGTTAAAATCCTGGGCATAATATGGAGCCCAATCCGCGGTCTTAAGTTTTCCTTTCCCAGCAGAAAGCTTAACAGTGTTTGAAAGTATCAGTGCTGCCTGATCACTACACAAAACATGCCTCCAAAAACACATGGGGCTTATTTGGGACTCAGATACATCTCGTAGGTGGTCCAGGTATGCAATTTTACCCTCTAGACAGTATTTACCAACTCTTGCATGAGAGCAGTCAGCTGTCAAAGAGGAGGAACTTTATCCTATGCTTCAATGAAGTGCAGTTTTCTTTATTCAGATGTTGCTTATTGAGTTTTCATGCAAGAATGAAAAAATACATAAGACTTGATGAACACAGGATATGCAGCATTACGGAGGGAAGAAACTTGCTGCTGTATCTAGAAGGCTTGTTCATAAGAGTGCCCTCATAAGTCTAATGTATTCAGCCAATAACTCCTGTGAAGAAAACTACCTTATCAAATGCTTTGAGAAACATACATGTAATTCTATTTCACATCATTCATATTTTTTAAACAGAGATGACTGTAGAGCTATGACAAGAAAAACAACCGTTTGAGACATTAAAAGTCTGCTACGTTATTTTTTTAAACAAGAAGACATTCTGAACTCTGTCTCTACTTTGGTTCAGGACTTTCAGGTTTTTACAAGATCAAGTCCTGAGTGTGAGACTTAACATTGCATCTTGTACCTACTTGATTTAAAGACAAAGGAAAAAGAGCCATCTAGAAATCCTGATAACATTAGTGCAGAGGAGACCAAGGTGGAAGAGTTACGTTGGATTGCTTGAGCCTTACGCTGCTTGAGATATCAAGTTCATAATTTAAGTGATAATATGTTTGTTTCCTTCTGTGGGGAAAATGTTACTGCATTGCTGTGTGAGTAACTTGTTCCAAACCAATTTCCAGAACAGTATCTGGCACTGGCCTGGGAAAGTTTCCTCCATTGAAATTCAGTATGAAGTTCACTAGAGCAACTGTATCTATGGTCTGATCGCTCGTCTGTTGGAATGAAATTATAGTCTTCTATTCATCTCATTATGCATTAAATTAAGATAGAATCTAGGAAAGATACCAAAGTTTCAGATGTACTTTTGTACTGAAAAAGTGCTGCTTCCCCAATACTTTCTCCTGCAACTTCTTTGCATTTAAAATAATACATGAAATCCTCCAATATCCAACTTTTCAATGAGAGCCAACAGGTGGACTTTAAAAAACCCAACAACATTTCATGTTATAGAGATGTATGATGAAGAAAATTATATAACATTTTAAGAGTCCTGTTTTAATTGCTTGCATTTCTTGAATGCTTCTGTTGGTCTTAAGTGGTTACTTTCTACCAATAATTATTAGTATTTGCTTTTAATATATCCCATTCAACACTATCATGTTTCCCTCTAGCAATGTTCTGTGTGCTCACTCAACACAGGGCTATGTTGACCCTGCAAACAGAAATTTTCAGTGTTTTTATGGGAGAAGGAGAAAGAGAAAACAAAATGTCTAGTAGGATGGATGGTAGGTAGTTGCTAGTGTCTGTAGCAGTTAATTTCACAATCTTATACCAAGTCTAAGTAAATTTTTTATCTTCTTTAAGAGTGAACTTTACTATAAATCTATTGTGGTGGAGGTGCAAAACCCATTGGTTACTTTTACCTCTGAACTTTGGTGCATTTTGTAACGTTTTGAGGACCTTCAGGTAATTTCCCTCAAAATTTTGGGGAATTTGAAGTAAAGCACTTGCAGTCACCCTGATTTCTGTTTACATTATCATTTAATTAAAACCATTTAAGAACTCAATTTTTCATTCTTTTACAGGACAAGAAAATAAAAGCTTGGAAAAGTTTTAGAGTGTGAAGATAACACTATACCCAGTCTTACTGTTAGCCTTTTTGTGCTTACAAAAGCCCCAACAAAATAACAAGAAAAATTATTACTGTCTTTCTAATAAGGACTTATCNTTTTTTTAGCTGTATCACAACTTTAAAAGTTCGACAGGTTTCAGGATGACATTTCTCCTTTGTAGAAACTTTAATATCTGTAAAACTGACAGAAACCTTCAGAAAATTGTTTGGTTTTGCTCCCTGCATTAACATCTCGGGGCATGTTCACAGGAGTCACAGGTTGATGACCTACGTCTATCTCCTACTGAAACAGTTTCCATATTACAAAATCTATCATCACAACTGGCACTGACATGATTTCTTGAAGTGTTATCACTGACATGAAGGAGCAAAGAAGGAACTGGTGTCCTCTTTTTGTCCCAGTGAAATAATAGATAATGCCTGAAATACAGGCACAGAGCAGTATTTGAACGCTTGCTTTATTGGTCCCTGTGTGACCTTAGCTTTGAGACCTCCTTTTTACAGTCCACCTGTCTGAGTACATGAGGATAAAATAAAGATAAACTATAGATCACTAAAATCTTCTCAAATGTCGCTGTTCTTCCATTGAGAGAGTTGCAATAACTGTTTGATGCCTTTTTTCCTCTCTGGGGCAAGTGTTTGATGGCTTCGTGAAATAGCCCTGTGCAGAAACCTATGCAGCATGCCCAGCACATCTGCCCTCGGTATGGGACAGGGGCTGTGCATTTCATGTAAAAATTAAAAGCTGCAGAATATAACAAGAACCTGTTTGATTTGCTTTTGTCTGTGTAAGAAGGTTTTCAAGGTCAACTTTTCGGGCGATGGGATAAGGAGATGTACCTACTTGTGTTCCTTGACATACACCATTTGGAATCTTATTTTCAATCACTTCAAATTTTGCCTCAATGTAACCACTTGAGCTGAGCAAATTTGGAAAATTCTGAAAGTATTCACTCATTAGCCTAGAAAAATATTTTCTGGTTTGAATTTAAAATAATGATGAACTACAAGAGTCAGATAAGTGTTCAAATTTTGACAGAGAGGGGATGCTGTGTTAGGTCTGTGCCTTTGGCAGTCTATTAAACATTTGCCCCAGTTTGCCCAGGTTCATGCAGCTAAATATAGGCTCTTTATTTTTCAGCATCACTGTTCCCTGAAGACTTTTTTTTCCAGCCTTCACACGCTTCAGGTTTTGCCATGAAGATGTTGGCTGTACCTGGCTGAAAGGAGAGGAAACCTGCCGGAATTAGATGGAAAGGGAAGAAAAATGGGTCTGCTTAGAAGATGGAACGTGTGGGAGAGCTGGGGAGCAAGAATCCAAGGTAGAGGATATTGTGTCAAGAATTTGGAAAATGAAGCTTGTGCCTGTACAGCTCTTTGGAGACACAAGTTTTTGTGCCTGATAGTTCTAAGTTGACCAGGCATTGCATTCACAGTGTCATTATTCTTCAGCTAATAAATCCTGCTGCAAAATAAATGAGAATTAATTGGGCAGGGTATCTTAGATTAGATAAACCAGATCTGGGACCTAGGGAACTTAGTTTATCAGGGAAATGAGCTAAGATAACATAGTCAGGTTTTAAGATGCTCTAGAAAATAAAGTAAATGAAAGTGGAATTAAACACTGTTATATAGTCAGGAATTTTAATTGGAAATATTTCTGACATTTGTCAATGCCTCAGTGTCTAAGTTTGCTCTATAATCTTTTGATTTTAGCACTGGATGTATGAGGACATAAATGCTTATGTCCCCTTCAAATTCAAATCTGCAGTAGCATAGGCTCTTTCTATAACTTTTACAAAGAAAAGCAGATTTATAGAGTATCATAAAATTCAGGATGGCAAGTATATGACAATGGACACATGACAAGTATATGACAGATGGAAGCACTGTAAAATCTGGCTTTATCAAAATTTCACTATGTCATGCTATAGAATTGCTTGGGTTTATTTCTTCTGCATGGTTCAATTTATTTAATTTCCAGGAGTATTCTGCCTACACGTGATGGTTGCTGTTTGATGAGGCAGAGAGATCAGAATTTCACTGGAGACAGGCATACATGGCTCCTTATTGAGCAATTTATTTTTGCCCTTAAAAGTTGTACAACCATTCTGATTAAAAGAATACACTTGTCCTTTAAGTATGAAAAATTGGATCTTTAAAGAAACACACACATGTATGCATTTGTGTGTGAGATAAGCAGAATGTATCCTACAAATTAATTACCAAGAATATTCTAATTGGCCATCCTAAGAAGGATGGTCAGTAATTGATAAAGTTTTCTACTAATAATTTTGTGAAGTCCAAAATTAAGCCTTAAAAAAAACCCAAAAGAGTTTATGTAATTTATATGTGTTAGAAATATATCTGTATTTCTCAAATTTTCTCTCTTCTTGAGGGTGCATTTGCCACGAGCTCTGGATTCTGCATTTTCTGCTTCATCTTATTCATTGGGTGTTCCTGCACAGGTTATAGTGGGCAGCTTTGCGTCCTGCGCTACACCCACGAGCATGACTACTCAGGAGATTGCTATACTCTACGTGTTCTATTCAGCTGCCATCATGTTGCCATATGTGGCTATGAGAAAAAAACCTGCTGGACTGCTGGGTGTATAGACATTGTCAGCTCTCTGACAACACTCACCTCATGCTTTCTTACTCAGGAACTGTAAAACCGGAATAAATATGAAAGGTGCTGTGAAAGTCATCCCATCCCAGAATAGAACCCTGGGGGTTTTGCCTGAAATTTGCTTTGACTCTGTGGATCTGTACCCAAAAAGCACCTCTGGGGACAAGTTTTAGCGGCTGTGTTTGAGGATGAACCCTGTCAAGGAAAGTGCTGTCTAGTGATTGTAATAACATTTATTGAAAAGACTGCAATTTCTATATAATGTTATCACTGACTCCCTGACTTCACACCCAGCCAAGGAGATTGGAGTACAAAACACCAGTTTTCTTTCTCAGGATTGTTCTGGGACTTGGTGCTAAAAAATTTAAAATAACTTTTCTGAGGTTAGAATCAATACACTAACTACAGCTCAAGTGGTGCTAGGAGGATATTACCTAGTCCTGGAGCACCCAGATGTAGTCAGAGATACAAAGAGCTTAGGCTCTTTTTTTCACAGTAAGGATAAAATGGCCTCCAAGGTGTTGTTAAAAAGGTCCTCTTGAAAAGTTCAGATTTCATAAGATTTATATGAGATGTATTGGCTTATTCAGAACTTTAATTAAAAATCGTAGAAGGTCCTTTAGTTCATTAATTGAAGATGGTTGCCTGTAAATGAGAGATTAATTTATGCTTGTTTTTAATTGTTGGATGCCACCACAATTGGTGCTGCATAAAAACACATACAGTACATAAAATATGAATTAAGAGAAGTGAATAATTATAACCACATCAGCCTAAAGGCAGGAGGCATTTTAATATCAGTTTAGTAATGGTGCATGAATTAAGAAGGATTAATTTTTCTGAGACAGTTCAGAAGTATTTAGCCTTTATTCTGCCCTTATTTAAAATGCCTCACATAATAAATCTCAGTATTTTACATAATTTAAGGTTTCATAAAACATTTTGTTCTCCCTCTATGGGGTCCTTCAACATACTGAAACACTCCTAAGATCTTAGATATACAAATCATAATCTTTCCAAACAGATAGTTTGTTCTTTGGCTTTACATTGGTAATCTTTAGTATCAATGCCTGCTATAGATCAGCTTCCTCACTTAGAGACATGCTTCATGCTTTGCTTCTGGAAGCAGAAATATACTTAGATACATAGGTCGGTGTATATAAAGGTGAAGACAGTCCACAATGGTCAGAACATCACAGTCATCGGACTGTTCAGCATTAAGGTGTCATGGAAAAAATGCCTTTATTCTCTTCTGTAGAGTATTATCTCATTTATTTAGGTAGCAAATGTGCAGCAGAAAGCAGACTCTGCTCCACTGTCAGCCAAATCAGAAAGGCAAGACTCTGTGGTTCTGTGTTCTTAGGAAACAGAAGGCACTTATGGACCACATGCATGTTATTAAGACACACGCTGCAGAGAGAAACTGCTTCAGCAGCAAGGCTGCAGGCCATCAGTCATGTTTTTCACATTATATGTAATTTTGAATGTTTTTCCATTGACTGTTAAACTATGTAGCTAAAAATAATAGTATAAAAGGGCTTTTCTATATTTGGCTGAGATTTTTGCCGGAAGCTCATGTCACCAGAAAGGGAGGCCCTTACTGGCCTGATAGTATCGTAGCAGATAGTATTGCTGTTATGATAATGTGCCTGAGTAGAAATCAGGACGTTTTGATGCAAGAAACTGAGCAGTAGGAGATGGAATGAAAACGAAGAAGATTCCTAAGGGGAAAAAACAAAACAGAAGCTTTACCAATTGTGTAAGTTTCACAAGAAAGCATAAATTATTTTACTGTATTAACACCATTATCAAGTTTTTGATAAATGCTTTCCATATGAATATTAGCACTAGATCACCTGGTTTCAAGCTATTCGCAGAGCATAGAAACATTGTCTCAACACATCTGTCAGCGTATCCTTTGATCCTGCTTTGTAACACATCTTCTATTTCAGTTTTGGGTTTCTGGGCCTTTCCTCTACAGTCTTCCAGCTCTAACAGATTATTTCAAAATATGTGGTAGCTTTGTGATGTGAACAAACATCTACTGGGATCAGATTCTTTAAAGTATATATGAATAGTAAATTAGTTAGATGGAGCTCTTGTGTGCCTGAAAAGTGTTTCAGTTCCCTCAGCATGTGAGCTTTCTCTACATTAGAAAGCAAATCACAATCAAAAAGCCTTACATGGGTTTTATATTTTGACCTTGGGCAAGTCACTGAGGCCCTGTGTGGCTTGGTTTGAAGCTCAGATTCCTGCATGTGCAAAATGCTAATGTTCTTTGCATCAAGGTGTACATTCATCATTTTTCTTTATTTTTTGTCTTTTTTTTCTGTGTGGAAACACATGAATCCTAGAGCTGACTTTTTTCCTTTCTTTCTTTTTTTTTTTTTAAGTTTGTAAAACTTTTATTTTGTTACTACTTTTGGCCAGCGTTACATGCACTTTTTGCATGTGTTTCCAATCCCTATCTGGATGTTTTACCCCATTGGCTATTTTAGTAGCAGTTCTTCAGTTTACAGCACAGAGGTCCTGAGTTTGTCTCTCTGCTTAAGGAGAGAACTATTACTGGGTTTTAATCTTGGCTATAACAGCTTCTGTGACCCCAGAGTTCACAGGCTGCCTATGTCCTTTGGCTAAGAATGTCTCCCTTTCTCCTAGGGGAAGAACAGTGCACTTTTTTTTTCTTCCCCTGGAAAAAAATTGTATGACCTGAGAGGCGATGTCTTACAGCAACTTTCTCACTCTTAAAACTATATCTGAGGGTTTTGTGCCTAGTTTTTGCACCCCCTTGGGGTATTATGAGGTGATTACTGAACTGCTGCCCATTTGATAGTCCCCTGGGGTTCCCCACTCCAGGGCACTCTAGGATTTCTTGACTTTAGGAAGTGCTCATGCTGCTCTTATCTATCTTTCTGTCTTCCCTTCCCCCTGCTCCCCCAGCCAAGTATTTCTAATAGTACTTACTCTTTTTCAAAATTGACTTTAGGAATAGGAAAACTCTTTTTCTGCTGAAGGGATAAAGGCACAGTTGTCTGTAGGCTTTGCTTAGCTGGTATCACCAGTCCCAAAGCCAAGCCAGCCTTCTGGTGGACAGCAGAAACAGCCAAACTCAAAGAGGAGTACCCAAATGGAGGGGGGAAAAAAAAAATTCACTTCTCCTGACATTGTCAACAAGCAGCAGAAGCACGTGGCTGGGTCCCTATCTTCCCAGGGCATGGAGGACAAGGTGAATAGTTTGGGCATGAGGAAAGCATGAGACCAACAAAGAGGTCTTGCGTGAGGACAGCAATATGGGTGAAGGAAAACCTTATCCCTTTCAGATTTGGCTGCAGATCACAGGCAGATATAAGCATGTTTCTCCCCTTCCCAGGGAAATTATGGTGGTTGTTTAAATTGCTACTGGTTATGAACTTCAAGCCTCACAGAGGTTGCTTGTCTCAGATCTTGTTTCCTATGTGTAAATAGGAAAGGTAACTGCTGTTTCTGTCAGGTTAAAGTTTTGATCTTTACATAAGACTTAAACGAGGAAGAGAATTTATTGGGACGTATGAAGCTATTAATAGGGTTAATCAAGAACATTTGCTGAATATGATGCATCCTTTTCCTTCTTTGCCTGGACAGGCTTCCTGGGATTTCTGGTGTAGCATCTTGATCTTTTTCCCTGTCTTTTAATCTTTTCAAACATTCTTCTTCAGTTTGGGTGCAATTTAAGAAAAAATTCTGATATACTTGTCTCAGCTGTGTCAATGCACAAAGGAAATAATCCTTGATCTTTCTGGAGAGCCTATCCCAGCTAAGAAGATAAGTTGTGTCTGGGATCAAGTGTTCAGGCTACAACTGTCCAGGCGAGCTGATTGGTGACAACGTGCCTTCTCTCAGAGGCTTGTTTTATGCAGTCGTTGCTTTCCTTATTAGCTTCTTATAATTCCTCTGCCTCTCAGCACTGCTTAACTTTAAGTTGACTTTTCAGTTAGTTCTTTTAGCTTTTTTAGTTTTGGACTCTGGGGACATCGTCTAATTTGAGCAAAAGCACTTTTTCATATTTTCTCAGCGCCTTCAGAACACAGATTTTATTGATGGAAAAATGCAATGGACAAAGAATAAACTATAAGGCATTTTGCTCTCTTTCATTGATTCCCTGAAACACTGATTGATCAGTTAGATTGGTTTTGCTTGTATTCAGAGATTAGTTTTATTTCTTTTTAGTCTTTCACTAGGCAGTGCAGATTGGTGTGCTCTAAAAAGCAGGAAAGTGCATATAATCCCATGAAATAACTGTTGTGCATATGGGAAAAGTTTGCTTGGTTGTTTGTGTTTTGCTGAGGCAAACACAAGACTTTCTTATGCTTTTTGCACCGAATGGAAAATTTATTTTAATTATTCTACCGTAACTTGGATTGTCAGTTTAAATTCACCTGCTGAGTGCTATCAACTGGTGTTGGCATCTGTATTCATGCTTGAAGACGTCCATATTCATTACTGGATTTCTTTAGGTTAACAAAGCTTGGAATTAAATGCAACCCACAAAGCAAGCATTTATCATTCTGTGGTGCAGTCAGAGCTGGTGCTGCTAAAGGAAAGTATTGTTTTGGGCATTAACAGTCCAGTCTGATTATGGAACTCTGTCCGTTTCTGGTGGGAACCACTGCAAGAACAACATCATCATTACCATCTGCGTCCTCAGCAGAGACTTCATATCTGAACATTTAGCATTTCAAAAATCCTACAGATGTTGATATTGCATTATTCATTTAGTTTGAGACTGACACAGCTGTGTACTTTCCTGTATATTCTTTCAAACAATCTGGCAGCAGACTCTAATTTGAGCAGTGCAGAGCACAGACTGCAATTTTGATGGGTATGACTCTGGTATACGTGATTCGTGCCTATTTGGCAAACTTACAATCTCTGAAGAAGGAAAGTGGAGTATTGCCACTGCACTCCAGCAATTTTGGTATTCCAATGGCAATTTAATGGATTGAAAATGAACATGCCTTGTGTACATCTGTGGCTGTGGTACCAAAATTATTTTAGAGAACCCTTTCAAAGCTGTACATCAACTTGTCAGTCAGTGGATTGATGGAGTGAAAGAAGCGGAGTATCAAAGAAAACAAGAGAAATAGTGAAGGAAGAGGAAGGAGTAAAATAATAGAAAGAAGGAGGGAAAGAGGTGGAAGAATTGGAAGAGAATGTGAAATGCACTGTATTTAAAAAATGAGAAGTTGTCTTTGGACTTCTTGGAATACAAAAAGAAAAAAGAGAGGACAAATACTTAAATTATAAGGAAGAAAGGAAAAAAGCTGAGAAAATATTTAGGAAACTAGGGAAGGACTTTTAAATACCATCTGAGTTAGCTACTTGAAAATGTATCAATCAGATTCAAACCCACAGTTCCTAAAATATTTCTAGTGGGTAACTAGTTAAAAAAACTCTGCTTTTACCATGACTTCACATTAGGAAGAAAAGGTGATTGGAATCCAAATCGCTAGCTGTCCATTGAATAAGATCTTTCCACAGGAATTGCACAAATGGGCACAAAGCTCTGTTTATTTCTACTCACAGAATCTGATACTGGCAGTTATTCAATTGCTTGAAAGCAATTTGTTTTCATAACTTGTGACTGGGGAGCCAAATCCCAAGAAGGTCTTCAAACTTTACTAAAAATACTTTAAATCCACAATGGTAATACTGAAAGTGAAAGATGATCTTGTCTCAGTGATGTCTCCCAGAAAGAGGGCTGGTGCTTTCTTGATTTTTAGAGAAGTTGGCTCACGTTTGTTGTTGGGTCTTTTTACTATTCGGTGTTAATGATCAACCCCTCCCCCCCCCACACACACAATTTCACACATAAACATTGGATGATTCCTTTGTATAATCTGTTTGAAGCATGATCAAAGAAAGAACGTCCTCATCCTATCATTCTCAGTTTCCTTGAGTGATAGTAATCAAAATCAATGTTCAAAATGCAACGAAAGAATAAGAGTAGTAATGTGTTCTGCTGCCATCTAAATTAACTCTCAGTCTGGCTAATATTTATCCCTCTAACATGATGGAGCAGCTGCTTTCGTTTGACTAAGGTAGGTGGACAAACTGTAGGAATATGAATTTTGTGGGCAAGAGGTTCACAAGAAAATGCCCACAGCTTCTTATCTCTGTGTGGCTGACACAGGTTTTCCTACATTTGATCTTCCCTGCGATGAGTAATCAACATGGGAGAGGAGACCTGGTCTACTCTGGAAACAAGGATGTGTTGCCTGGAAAGAATACAGGGATGCTGTTTGTAATTGCAGAGATGGGATTGGGAAAGCCAAGGCACAGATGGAACTGAACTCGGCAAGGGATGTTGAAAACAACAAGAAGGGATTTTACAGGTACATAGGCCAGAAGAGACAGGCCAAAGAGAGTGTACCCCCCTTGGTAAGTGAGAAAGGAGAATTGGCTGCAACTGCTGTGGAGAAGGCTGAGGTACTGAATGAGTTCTTTTCCTCGGTCTCCTCTGGCAGCCCTGATTCTCATAATTCTCAAATCCCAGAACCTTGCATCCTTGAATCTCTAGGTGGGAACTGGGGGAGTAAATCTCCCCCCACTGTAAGGGCAGAGCAAGTCCAAGACCGCCTCATGAGACTGAATGTCTACAAGTCTGTGGGGCCGGATGACATGCATCCCAGGGTACTGAAGGAGCTGGCTAATGCGATTGCTGAGCTGCTTTCCATCATGTTTAGAAAGTCATGGCTGTCAGGAGAGGTCCCCAGGGACTGGAAAAAAGGTCACGTCATTCCCATTTATAGCAAAGGGAGCAAGGAAGACCCAAGGAATTACAGGCCGGTGAGCCTCACCTCTGTGCCTGGGAAGATCATGGAACAGATCCTCCTGGATGACATGTTGGAGCTCATGAGGGAAGAGCGTGTGATCTGAAGCAGCCGGCATGGCTTCACCAAGGGAAGGTCGTGTCTCACCAATCCGATGACATTCTATGATGGAGTGACAGCGTCGGTAGATAGAAGGTAGGGAATCAACTTTTTTAAAGGGCAGATAATGGCAGGACAAGGGGGAATGGATTAAAGCTAAAGGAGGGAAGGTTTAGATTAGTTATTAGGGGGAAGTTTTTTACAGAGAGAGGGGTGAGAGGCTGGAATAGGCTGCCCAGAGATGTGGTGGATGACCTGTCCCTGGAGGTGTTCAAGGCCAGGTTGGATGGGGCCCTGGGCAACCTTGTGTAGCTCCAGGCCTGGAGGTTGGTGTCCCTGCCTGTGGCAGGGGAGTTGGAACTCTATGATCCTTGGGGTCCCTTCCAATCCACGCCATTCTATGATTCTGTGTTCAAAGCAGTAACTGGTTGATTTTCAAGGAATGTGGGCAACTGGCTCTTGTGTGGCTCCCCAGAAGAGGAATTGGAAGGCCGTTTTTTCTCCACCCTAGTGGCTTTACTTTATCCCTCCTTTGTTCTCATAGTTCTCTTTTTCTTAGGGAAATGCTGTTTTTCCAGCATGCTCTGGACTCTGACGGGATGTTTTTTCCAGGGTCAGCAAAAATTAATTTCTCACTGGACAAGACATTTTTCTTTTCAGTTCCCCCACAGGAGCTGGTGCACATGAGCAATTTGAAAGGTAGGGTTATGGCTGTGTGTGATTTTAAATTTCACTCACTCTTAAGTGAATGCCACTGGCTTTCTCAATCCTCATCTGAAGAGATGAAGACCCCTGGGCTCTTAACACCATGGAATCCTTGCTCTGGGACTCTGTGGGAAAGCTCAGTGTCATCATCCTACATTTGTGTGCAAGTTTTGTATTCTTGCTGGTCTGGACTCCTTAAATAGCACTATTTCCCATCTTTTTACTTTTCCTTTGGGATTAGTTTAATAAAGTTCTCACCTGTCGTATGCAATCTATTCCACTTGTCAGAGTCTTGTGTATCTAGAGAAAAAATTAACAACTTTTGGGACAAGTGTAATGAAACACCTGTTCAGCACCCAGCAACAGCCAAGCCAGTAAAGTTCGGTTTGGATGAAGAACTGGAGGAAGCACAGTTGGTCAGCAGTGGAACAGAACAGTTTTAGAAAATCAGCCTTTTTTTCACCTTGAAATCCATGTACTATTTGGGTTACCCAGATGGAGTACAAGATGGTGACAAAAAACTATCTGTAACATTCTGTATTATTGCAGAGAGACAGACAAAAATATTTACTTATGGTTAGTTGACTGGATATGTTGGAGTAAAGAAACGCATTCTTTACTCTCACTCATTTTTAAATGCAAGAACGCATTCAAATCAGAAGTGCCATTTTAAACATGTGAGAGGAATGACACCTCACACGACATAGTTAATGTGTGAGACTCATTGCCTGAAAATATTAACAGTCTTGGGAAAGATTGGTCATTCGTAGCAATAACAAGGTAACTGACAGTAACTTTTTAGTATGGCTTAAAATTAAAGCTTAAAGCTGTGAAGGTTAGACATATCTTTTTCCTATGGAATGAGTTATTTCTTTATAGTTATTCAATTTTTCAATAATGTTGGCGTTACAGGAATGAGTGCTGCTTGAGACAGATGGCATGGACAATGCTAGAGAGGAGATTAAAAGTAGCAGTATGGAACACAGTTGCTTTCTCTGATATAACCTACTGAACTCCTTCTAAAGGAAAAATGGGCTACTTTAAAGTAGTTCCTTCCTTTTTTCTAAATAAAAAAATGATGAGGCATTTAAAATAAATGTTTATACCTAAAGGTCTTCTTTTGAAAAGTTCTTGTTGCTGCTGTTATTGAAAACAAGATTATATTTTTTTCATATTTCATAATCCAATCTAATCTATGAAGTATTATGATATCAAATATAAATATTGTCTTTTCATTCAGCAGGCATGCTCATCGACCCCTACCAATATTATTAAGCTATAGCCTTTCTAATCTACCTTCTAGCATGTTATTTGTAAACCAGTGTGAAAATTGAAATATGAAATTAGATAATGATGCATCCCATCCTTCCCTACTGCCCTTCTAAAACCAAATTTTTCTTCCTCCTTCTGCTTTTAAAAAAATATTTCTACCCTGATTTTTAATGTTTCTCCTTGATCCTTAGCCATCCATGATTCTTTGATGAAGTCTAATTTTACCAGCGTTTTGTGCAGTAACTTTTCCTGAGATTTATTAACCAAGAGCGTACTTTGATCTTTTCTTTACATGTCCATACTTCTCAACATCAAACAGCAAAAATCCTGGAAGCCCTAACAGTAAAAAAAAAAATATGTTTTAACCGGCCATTGAAATTCACAGGGCAAGTTAAGTTTCTAGTTGTGACATTGTAATAAATCAAAAGTTTCAGAGCCTAAAGAAGGCTGAGGAAGGGGCTAGGATGTAATATCAACAATATCCATTGTGGTTATAGGAGATGAGGAAAATGATCAGGCCCTAAATAAACAAGAAGCCCCTGATCAATGGAAAAACAAAACTGTCAGAGAGTGGACCTTGGGAAATTGGTGAGTATATCCACCTATTCTGATCCTAACCCTAAAAATGCTTATTTCTCAATAAGCATATTAGAAAGGGATCTGCATAGGGATCTAGCCACATGACCATGATCTTGGGTTCTGTGTTCAAGTTATCCCCTTTTGCTGCTGTATCTATTTTCAAACTATTACTTTTCAAAAACCTCATTGCTGCTGTATGAATTATACTAACCAGAACCTTGAGGAGGACAGCTATGAGAAAAAAAGTATTGGGACCATTATGAATTCAATACATAATATGAGAAAATGGCTATTATCTAGTTTTTCTTATAAATTGAAGTCCTATCTAATTGCTTTAGAAACATTAATTAAAAACTGATATACCTTCAGACCATCAAATTTGCTGATGTTTTAATTTTAGAAGTGATTTTACTCGTGCAGTGGAAGGACTCAGGACACTGGGTCAGATTCCCTTTTTGTCAGAATTGTCAGAGCTGCACTAAAAGTAGCAACACTACACCAATTAAGCAGCAGCTCTGGATGTGGTTAGTGTCCTTACAGTTACAACAAAGCACGTGCTCTTGTTATTTACATTGCAGTTGTTTCTTGGAGCCATGCTTGTCACCAGGCCCCACTGTGCTGAAGCAACATGTACAAAGAATGGAAATCTCTTCCAATGTAATGAGAAGAGGCACTGTCTTTTGTACATTGGTGACAAGATAGCATGACCACTCTCCTAGACATTCTGCGAATGGTTGTTTCCTTCTCCAAAATCATCCCAGTCACGTTTCTGCCTTGCTTAGGTGTGCTCCTTGCAGTTCTCCCACTCTGCATGGCTTCTCTAGGAAAACACTTCAAAAACAGTTTAGAAGGAAAAGAAGGAGCTCTTTGTTTTCCCTGCTTGTTTAGAAAGAGCTCAGGTTTATGTTTAATATATATTCTCTCCTGCTGTGTGGTTTTATACGTAGAAATGGGCTGACTCCTTTAGTAATGCCATGCACTATCTGGCTATATAGAATATTCTTTGGAATAGCTGTGCCCTCTGAATTCTTCAGTTAGCTCATGCATGTTTGTCTCTTCTTCCCATAGTTATCCAAGCCCATAGAGAAATCTCCATGCATTAAGAAAAGTGAGGAGATTATAGAATCACAGAATTATAGAATGGAAGGGACCTCTAAGGGTCACCTAGTCCACCCCCCCTGCAATGAGCAATCTTCAACTAGATCAAGTTATTCAGAGCCCCATCCAACCTGACCTTGAATGTTTCCAGGGATGGGGCATCTACAACCTCTTTGGGCAAAGTGTTTCACTGTCTCCCCATCCTTATTATAAAAAATGTCTTCCTTACATCTAGTCTCAGATGATGGTCTTGAAAATAACTGTGTTTTGTGTGTAGCTTTTTGGGGTTGTACTTACCATAATATTTTTTTCATTGTCTCCATTGTTGCAGGTGTGTGAGGGGGGGGATATTCCCTTTCCGTTTTCATTTTCCAGAAAATATATGTTGTTGTCTTTTACAAATGACCAAAACATTTAAGAACTTGTTTTTTTCCCAGTATGTCCAGAAGTCTAGAAATGCTAAGTGAAATTTCCTTAGCTCTGGAATGGTTAACTTGTAAAAAATACACAGTTCCTTTGATCAAATGATAAATATGATTTGCTTTTCAGAATTTTAAAGTAAGAAAAATTGCAAAGAGGTGAGAAAAACTGCGTAGCTGATAGTACTGGGGCCCATGTTAGACAACACTTGGTTGTTCCTACAGTCTGTAGCAATGCTTCAAAATCTTTCAAGCACTACATACGCAGCATCCCTTCAGTTTTCTGCATGCATTATGGATTTTTCTTTTGTGGAAAAAATTCCTTCTTTGAAGTGTCAGAGATTTTACTTTTTCACAACAACATTTTTCAAGTTGTCATATCTTGTTACTGCAATATTAGCATTAAACCTTTTTTTTTTCTTAAGTATTTTTAAATTGCAACAGAGGGAATACTGTGACAATGGACCAAACCTATCACCTCCTGGACATGAGAAGTAAATGAAAATGTAGCTAATCGCATCGTTATTCCTTGCGTGAGCAGGTCAAAGTGAAAAATAACAAGGATGCTAGAATATGCTACAGTGTATGACAAGGTATGTAGAGAAATATTTATACTGTATTTTCTCAGACTTTGAAAGATGTCTTTCTCAAGTGTAGTCTCTAACAAGGAACCCATGTGGGAGTTTACCTCAGACTACATTCAATGTCTTACTAAACTCATAATTTACTATTTGTAGTATTTCGGTATTTTCTTGAAGCAGGGGATAAAGACCTTGCTTTCACTAAATTTCCCAAAGATACTTCTTTTAAAATAAAAAAGAAAAATTACATTAATGAAATATTCAACCCAGAATCTCCTTGCTGCAGTTTCAGATTATAATAAATGTACTTGGTTTTAATAAAGATAGTAAAGCTTTTGTGGTTCCGTAAGATTTCAATTCTAAATTAACATTAAATGGAATGTTAAAGTTTAAGTAGGTTATATCCTTTGAACTTAATGGCCCAGATCCTTGACTGCTTGTGTGGAACACACAAGGCAGCTCAAGTAAAGGGTATTAAAGGATGTCTTTCAGAATTTCTTACAAACTGGCTTCTCCATACAGGACAGGGAACCCAGAAAACCGTCCTAAAACATGGCCACTGATTGTTGCAGTTACAGTAAATGTGGTCAAAAGTCTGGTGGTGAACTTCTTGACTTTCTGCCGCCTCCATTTTAGGGTAATCAGATCTCTCTTAGTTTATTCTGTGGGAGTAACTTCACAAATTACTGCTAGGAGATACCCATGATCTCAATATATCATGTTAACAAGTGAAATGAGTCAATGCTCGTGCTATTTGGGCTACTTCATGCCCTTGAGTATTTTTCTTTTCAGTGCTGCCTCTAAAATTCCTTGCATGAGTTTTCACAGCTTCAGATGATCTTTATGGCAGCATAGGGCTGTGAACGATTGGGTCACACATCTTTTTAGAGGTAAATGACATAATGAAATAATGCTCATCACCAGCATTACATAAAAAAAAAATCGATGTTTAGCTTCTCCACTTATTTTCATTTATTTCCTCGTGTCTTATGTTTAATATACCTTTGTTAAGCTTTGGTATTAGCTTTTAAAAAACTTTATTAGAACACTAATGCTGTTTTATGCATATCACAAAATATACCCCCAAGCTTCTCTCTCCAGTTTTCCTTTTTTCCCTCTTTTCCTTCACCTGCGTGATTGTGTGGTGTGTTTGTTCAAAAGCAAGCCCATGGGAACAAGCAAAATGTGTATGTGTGGTATTTACAGGTAAACACACTAGAGTCGAAACTATTTCTGTTCCTCACGTGCTGCAGTCTTAGTGCAATCTGCTGTCAGCTTGAAGTTACTGGCATGTGTAAAATACACCTTATCTAGACAAAAAAATCCCTCCTGCCAATGCCAGTAAACATATTTAGTTGCTAATGGCAATGTACATGTCACCTTTTTATTTTCATTATCCAGTTTAAGACAGCTCTGTTAAACTCTCAAAGGGGAACTATATCTCTTAACATTTTGCTCAGGTAGATCTGTTGGAGGGAGAGGGGGTGGGGTCAGAGGGCTGAAAATTGCAGTTTTGGGAGTTGCATTTTCTCCAGTGAAGTAGGAGATTTTGATCCCAATTCTTGCATGAACCAAACACCTGACATTAAGGTGTCTAAAACCTGTTTAGATTTTGTAAATCCATCATGGAAACAGTGTCCCCTAAGTTGTCCCCCACTTTTTTATTATGCTTCTTACAACCACCCTCAAGCATGGTTTAGATGGACTGAAGCTCTGTAGCACTAAGTAACTCTAAACCAAAGTCCGGAGAGCAACAGAGATTACTGAAGCCTCCGACTACATTCACATCTGGGGAAATTTTGAATATTGCTGGTAAAGTAATGGCATATCACACTCTCCTTTGCTTAACCCAGCTCTCTCACTCCTTTCCATGCACAGGATCTTTGACCCCATAGAAGACACCCATGTAGATCTACACTCGGAGAAGGATGCATCAGAAATGGCTGCTCCATGCTTTCATGTCAGGCAGGGTTTTGGCATAAGAAGTTTTTCTGTTCACCAAGGGAACACTGTCAGCCTGTAGTTTACTTCAGCATGAAATAAAATTAGAATGATTTACCTGTGCGAAGATGCTGAACACTTTTCTGGTATGTTGGCATGAATCTATTCACCAGGTATTTTCTGGTTACACTCGTTTGTTCCTCTACTGTGAGGAACATTGTTGTAAGTGTTTCTTAAAGTATTTATAATTGCCAAAAGCGTAATTTTTTTTCTTTGTTATCCATATCTGTTTTTGAAGAAAATCTGAACATGCATACTGATTCCTGTAGTTCATGTAACAGAAAAAGCCTTCCATTGACCCTTTGCAGAATTTATTTGGAGGACAATCAGAAAAATGGGGCACTTTGCTGCATTTAGAAATGGAGGATTCTCTGAGAAGTAATTCTACAGAGCAGGTAAAATGATGATTTGTTTTTCCTTATAAAAAAAAAAGTAAACAATATTGGTTTATGAAGGAATTTTTCCATCAGGAAGTATCTACGTGCCTTTGTCTTCCATCTGAAGTAAAAGTTGACTGCGGTGTGGTAGGCTACATCTCCAAACACTCGGTGCTGAGAATAGCTACTTTGACTGGAAGTTTTACCAGTGCTGCACTGAGGGCTTGATCCTCTCGTTCCACATAGGCATTTGGCTTTCCTAACCTCCATGCCATAACCGTCTGCATAAGGAGTGCAGCACTTGGGAGAGCTCAGTAAGGCTTCCATCCAAGCTGAAACCGGTTTTCCTATCAATATTATAGAGTCAAATCCTAAACACCAACGCAGGATTGTGAAACATGCCCTATCGGTTGCTATTTTGTTTCAGGAAGCAGCTATATGGTTCTGTACTTCAGCCAGTCATGTTCAGAATGTGATTTTTTACAGATTATTGCTATTTTAGTCACACATTTTTCTCACTGGCATGTGAATTTCTACCACTTCCGAGATCTGCGCGGTGTGTCGTACAATATGCGTAGACCTTGACTCATTGTCATGGCCATTACCAACCTCTTGGAAGCCTTTAACCTTCTCATAGATGCATGCTTTCTGTAAAGTCTCTATGTATATCTCCAACACACAGCCTGTATGTGCAAGCACCTCAACGTAGGTTTTCTAGCATATCTAAAAGGCTCTCTGGGGACTATTATCAGGTGCCTGGTCAGATCACTTTGAAGTCTGTGCTCAGGCCCTTTACAGCCTCTATCTCTGTGTGTAATGGCTCCCTGGGTCATGAAGAGAGAGCAGCAACTGCTTTTAAGGTTTTTAGAACGTAAGTCTTTATGTGATGTCCATGCTTCAGCACATAAATCTTTGTGCAGTCAAGTCCTGATGTTCAGAATTAGGTGTAAAGACGTCAGGAAGTAACTCCACATACACTCAGGCAGCAAAGCCTGACCAGTGCTTCAAGACTTATGGGCTGAAGTGAAACCTTGGGGGACATGTTATATCTCTGAACCACCAAGTTTTTCCATTAATCAGACCATGGCTAGTCAAGGTATGATTACCTTGCATCGTGGAATTTGTAAAGCCATAGATCAAAATTTGGTAAGAAGTCCCAAAAGAGGGCTACCATCATGTGTGTAGGTTCAAATGCTGAATTTTAAGGAGCCATATTTCACACTGTCTCTTCTCAGTCACAATCAAACACCACGCTCTGCATCATATCTTCTAATTTTGGATTTTCTTTCTTCATCTGCTTAGCTGATGAAATTAGGGCTGTGTCACATAAATAGGACAAACAACAAATTTTAGCCCACTGGAACCTGGATGTACCATTTCCAGGGATAACGAAAGGAGAAGTTTTGATAAGGCTAGAATGACACCAAAATAAAAGCAGTGTTTTATTTACTAACAGAGCAAGTAGTGCTACAGGCATCGTTGGATGTTTTATAAGGAAAGTGAATCTGGAGGTTATGTGAATTTTAATGTCTTGCATAGAACGAAGGTCATAAACTGCTAAATGTTTTCTAAGTTGGTTATTTAGTTGTTCTAGGCAGATTATAAGAAACATTTGAATATCCTTACAGGCAAATATTATAAGAACTGCAAACATTTTATGTACTCTCAGCTCCCAAATATTTTCTTTCTAATTTTTTGTTTTATTTTGATTGGTGGAAGGGTGAGTGGGAGAATTGTTTCTGTTCAGTAACATTGTTTCCCAAAGCTAATATCTGGATATTAAATGACTTTTCACTCACTCTAATATTCCTGCTATACTAAACAGTTGCTGAAGCTTTCTCGAATCGCTAAATGCATCGTAGAAATATTTAGCATCATAAAGTAAATGGCTCTAAAAACAAATGGTGATATGATTTGCAACTTTTCTGGTTTAGTTAAAGTAGTTCTAGAATTTCTTTAAAAGCTTGATCACCCAGCTCAATAAAAAAATTACACACTGAGACCAGTGAGTGTAACATCCAACCATTAAATGTACATCTGCTAGAGTGAATTCAAATAAATATAGTATCCCATTATTATTATTAGCTATTGATGAGCCTCAAATATGTTTTTCTCGAGCTTTCTTTCCTACCCCTCTGCCCCTGTAAGTGTTTTTAAACCAAAGAATCTCAGGTACAGGGAAGAGCAAAAAAAAAATCTGTGTATATATATACACACATATATATATTTAAATTATTTCATTGTATATTCTGCTTTCTAACTTCAAAACTAGGAATTTTGCTCTTGCCCTACTTCGAATTTTGTGTTGCAAATGAAAATAGACAGTTATAAATATTGCGTCCTTTGAATCATTAGTAAGTTTGGTTTTAGTGCTCGTCAGACAATCTTGTTAAAAGACTAAAGTCAAATTGTCCTCTTTGTGCTAGGCTTGTTTTCCATAAATTGCCAGAAAACAATTTATTCAGTCTGTCTTTCTTCCAGTAATTGATTATGCGGATATTATTTATCGTACTGCTGCAAGCACATCTTTGCATAAATTGGATGTACTTTATCATTCTGTGTTACATTGTATTTACAAATGCTCTATTTTCTGCTCATCATTGACGACTTTATTCCATGGTAAACTCGTCTTCATTAGAAGGGCTTAAGCATTAGTGTTCATTTATCAGCAAGGGAATTTGGAGAAAAGCCCCACCATGTTTTCTATCTTCAGCAAATTCTTTTCCCCAACAAATATGCTTTCAAATCCTATAGCTGTTTTTCTCCATATGAAAATCCAATAAATAGGAAGAATTATTTTCTTCTTAGCACCCCCCACCCCGTAGGCTTTTCTTTCAGCTGCTGGTAAAGTTTGCAAGGGATTTCAGTTCTACTGTTTAAATAAAAGAGCCAGTACACTAAGGAGGTGTGGCACGCCTGGCATTTTCTTGAGTCTTAATGACTGTGTTCATCAGGTCATCCCCAGACTAGCAATTTACTTGGTTAAAAGAAAGGTTGACTGGGTATCTACACTGTTTATTGTCTTTTTCCTAGTCATGAATACTGCCCACACATGATGTTTCAGAATTTGACTGAGTCCAAGGATTGCATTCACAAGAATGATTCATTTTCAGGCACTGGAAAAACCTTTTCTCTTTATAGCCTTTTTTTCCTTCATAGCTAAGAAAGTATTTTGTCGTTGCTTTATTGAGATGTAATTATAGTAATTCATCTTCAGTCAAAAAAATTTCAGGTTTAAAAATCTCATCTGTGATTGCACAGGCATAAATGTTATGTTAAAACGTAAAAGCTGGTATTAGTGTAAATAAGGGCTCAGCTTCCTGTGGAGGCCAAGGTATTGCCTACTTCCACTGGAATTAGCAGGCTGTGAAAATGCTCATAAATTCGCAGGCACAAGCCCCAGAACGCACATCTGAAATCATAGCCCTCTCCTGCACCTTTCTGCAGGATGGTGGATTCGGCTGCAATTCTTTTTGCTTGAGAACAAGTTTGCAATGCCAGCACAATCCTTGTTCTTCACCCAGCACCAAGAAGTCTGAGAAAAAAGTTAACAGGAGAATCTGTGTCTCATCTGTTATAGTGAAGCATTGCTACTATAATTCAGCTGTGTGACACCTCCTGTATGGAAGCAGTGAGGAGAAAATGGATCTCCCTTGCCTGATCATTCAAGCTTGATGTGCACACATGCATGTATGAGATAAGGACGTCTTGGTTTTAGGCATATATCATCAGAAGATAATAGAGTACCCATCCAGTGCGCTACCCCACAGCTTCTTAGGCAGAGATAGCTCATGACAAAATGGTAGAAAACACAAGCCAATTCCTTATGCTATTGTTGCCAAGTACCAGCTCATCAGTGCTGGCACCCCCAGAGATGCCCGTATTACTAGACTGGAGGAAAAGAGAGCAAGACCCTCCAGAGGGTAACTACTCACACAGCGTGTAGGACACCTGAATTGCATAGTCCATGTCACATGAGGAAAAAGAGGAATCAAAAGGTGTGCTGCTTCGTTATTATGTTCCACTTTTTTTGTTATAATCTCTAAGGGTCTCTGCCATTTTGCTTATTATTTTTGCTTGAGTACTTTAAAAAATAAGAACTAGTGTTTGGTGAGTGTCTGAAGGAAATAAGCAACCATCTAGCAAACAGTTATGTGACTTACCTACATTTGAAAAATGAGGCTTGAGCCATGATGTCTCCTCTGACGTTTTCAACATTCAAATGAGTCATCACTTGGCTGGCTGGTTCATGGAGTTGCCTTTGGGGGTGCTAATTTAACATGTACATCGTATATGGTACTATTTTTAAAATCTCCTTTACAGGGCTCTATAATCACCTTGACAGTCTTGCTTGTGTATGTGTACAATTGCTTGTTAATATTGACTTTTATTTGCAGTAGTTTTTGAGGATATAGAATAATTTTGAAATCCTCTATCTAAGGAGAAAAATCTCCATAAACTAAACAAGCAAATGTTTATAGGTCACCTTTCAAATAACTAGAAGATTTGCAGAACGTATGTGTCATTTATATGGATTTATATATAGGTACAGACATTTATAATATATAGGACATATTTACATATATAAAGTATACGTATTTTGATGTCATTGATGTCACATAGGATGTCTACACATATGCTTCTCTTTATATGAATGATATTTCTCTTCGTGGGTGCTCAGTTGCTCCTGTTGCAGGGCTCTGGTAAGGTTTTTCTAGAACATTTCTCCTTTCGTCCCTTGCCATTTCAATTAGTTTCCCATTCCATGGAAAAAATATACCTTATCTGATCTGAATATGGAACCTGTGTAGTTTAATTTTAGTTTCTATAAGCAATGATTGCTTGATGAATGTTCACAGAAAGGGAATCTAAAAGAGGTGTAAGGAGAGCTGGGATGAATTATGATTTAAATTTCAGCAGGCATTCATTGAAAGCTTTTTTTTTCCTCCTTTGGTTTGTTGGTTTTTTTTTATTTCAAAGCCATTCAAAGGTTCTTCTCATGGTGAAGGATTCACCTAGCTCATGATTTGTAAAGGACTGTCTGGACTTTATTGCTAATTGTAAGTCACTGTGCAGGCTCACCAGCCATACAAGGAAAAATAAAGTCCCTAACCATACATTTTCTCTTTGCATCCCCTTCCTCAGGGCTTGCTTTATTTCCAAAACCACAAACTCTAAACCAGAACAAATCAACTCAAACTGCTCAGTAATAATCACCCGAGGCCCTTCCAGCCTCAGCCAGCTGGGAGAAGGGAGCAGGCAACCTCATAAGATTTTCTTTTGTGCCAACCTTCTCATTCCTTTCACAACACCATCAAAGCCACCATGACCAGTCCAATAACACATTATGTGCCACTTTGGCTTTAACCCACAACACTCATCTTTTGCAACAGCTGCAGATACCAACTTACCAAGTTTTCACGCAGGTAACTCGTTTCAGGAAAAAAAGCAAAAGATCAATTTACAAAGAATCAATACTTCAAAAGAGGGCCTTTCTAAAGGCCTGAAACAGCAAGGACTACTGCTGGGAAACAGCAAGACCTAGACTAACTTGCAGAAACTTTTACCCTGATTAATCAGTACATTAAAATATGTCGTGATTTTGAATTGCTGGAAGTTTTAGGGTTGGTTTATTTTTTTAAAGATAACTAGTCTATCATTATAATATGTATTTTCAAATTAATTTAAGGCTGTGTGTTCCCTAGATACTATTAAACAGAAAATAATGGAAATATTTGGCAGGACAAGGGGGAATGGATTGAAGCTAAAGGAAGGAAGGTTTAGATTCGATATTAGGGGGAAGTTCTGTACGGAGTGGTGAGGTGCTGGAATGGGCTGCCCAGAGAGGTGGTGGATGCCCCATCCCTAGGGGTATTCAAGGCCAGGTTGGATGGAACCCTGAGCAACTTTGTGTAGATCCAGCCTGGAGGTTGGTGGCCCTGCCTGTGGCAGGGCAGTTGGAACTCTGTGATCCTCAGAGTCCCTTCCAACCCGTGCCATTCTATGATTCTATGAAATACATATGTTTACTTATAGATATTAAGCTTTTGGTATATGCAGAATAATGAAGAATAAGTATTTATATTTGTGTTTACAGGTGAACCATTGATGGTGTCATTTTTGCAAACCAACAGAGAAAACTTTTTTTTTCCTGAAGCTTTCCTTTCTTCCTAGGAGGGGGTAACCTGCTGCAGTATTTTGAAAACACTCACTGGGTCATGTGAGGTATTCTAGAGAAGAGTTACGCTGTCCATCAGTGAGATGGCAATATACAGCCTGCACAAATCACATTCACTTGGAGTTTTATTTGCCTCTGTAGCAGCTGAACAAATATCACAGAGATTGAACTTGTGCTGCCATAACTGGTAGTCTAATTTCTTCCAACAAACCAGCTTCACTGAGCCAAAAGGTCAGTGCGGAACAAGTTTATGACAGTGTGCTATGAGTATATTGTAAATAACAGCCAATAGCTTTCAAGATAGGTAAACTGCAATGGAGGATTTTGTGATGCTCTGTTGCCAGTACAGCATGTAAAATCTGACACCATTCTAGTTATCAGCAGCAACTAATTGTTATTGTAAGAGGTAAAAAAATCACAGACTAAAAATATCCTCCTAAAAATAAACTCTGAAAATTAAAAGCTAAGGAAAGATTAATGTCAGATAGAAACTCTAAACCTGGAAAAAAAAAAAAAGACAGAAATAAAATTAAGCTGTGCTTGAAAATTGACTGTCTTACTAACTAGCCAAAAAGGGAACTACCATATGGCCCTTACTGCCATAAACCATTAACACATACGCTCGGGACCTAGCTTTATTTGAAAACTCTGACTAAATCCAGTCTTTCATTTCTGTCTAAAAACTAGATGATGGTTAGTTCCTTCACCTTCTTTAGCTCATCTATATGGCTGATTTTGAAGTCCTGTTGAGAAATGCTTTCTGCAGTATTTAACAGCAGAGGAAATGGAGGTGATGCAGCTCACCTGTGCTCCCAAAGTGAAGATAGAAAGAGACAGCTCTGCAGCTGGCACTGAGGTTCTCCATTGCTCTTCACTGTCAGTAAAATGGAAATTGGTCTTCTCTGTCTCTCTCTCCAGCTCTTTGCTCAGTGGAAGGAAAAGGATCACCTGCCATGGAATGTGTTGGAAGGAGTAGCAAGAAGATCAATTGTTATGTAAGTATATTACAGTGCTAATCCTATTTGCAACATCTTCTATAACTAGATCTCCTAGGCAGCAGGCGAGTTTTACAGGTATAATATCTTTCCATGGTATTGTATATCATATATTTAAAATGTTATGGTGGTGGCTTAGCAGGATCTGAGTCGCCAGTATGTTCGCTGTCACTAAATTCAACCTCTGCTGGAAATCTTGTCAAAGCAAGGCAATTGGATTTAAATTTGAAAATGTGAGTGTGATCACTTAAGTGTAGGTGGCCTATTGATTTAAACAGGAGCACAGTTAGATACTGATGGCAGATTAATGTAGTAAAATAAGTTGTAAAACAGGCTTTCTCCTCTCTTGTTGTTTTACTAATAGCATTGCCTCCTCCAGCAGATTTTTACATACTCCTCTTGGCAAATTTGATGCATGACATGGATTCACATTCAAAGCCACGCATGTTTCAAAACCAAGAAGGATGTGAGTACACGGTACACGAGAACATGGCCCCGTATTGCCCCTTTGCAGGGTCTTTGGCAGGTTTTGGAATTTGGCAGTCAGGTATTGGATAAAGGGAAGAAGTTTTTGAAAACTTCTGAACCAGGAGTCTCACTGAACCTCTGGTGAAGAGCTTGATGCAGTTACAACTTTAATGAAAATTGAAAGCTTAAGTGCCACCATTTTCCATATCACTTTTCCCCTAAAATGATTTATTGACCACTTATACATGATACATTCTCCTGTCATGAATAACACACTATATATTTATTTTCATGAATAATGGCTACCATTTTAATTGATAGTTTCAGACAGAGGAGTAGATTTATTTCTACAGTGAATACAACTGCTCTCAATATACAGCCTGTATAAATTATTTCAGCATGTATTCTAGTTTTCCTTTTGTAACCCAGTAATGCTCCTAATCTTAACAGAAATCAATCAAATAAGATCTAATACATCACTAACCAGCAGCTTCTATAAAGTATACTAAGACATTTTTCTATAATGTTTTTAAAATTCATGTTAAATGGTGTTGCCAGGAGCTTTCACTGAACCAAGCAGCTTTTGACTTGGCTGATATATCTGTCTGTAAGATGTCTGTTTCATGCCCGTTAGCTTATTTGTCTTTTACTGACACCTTACCTTTATTCATACATCTCAATTACTTTACTCAAACACAACATCTCGATTACACTGCCCATTTTTAGGTAAAAATTTAAAACTCAGTGATGTTAATAATCAAATATTGGGTAGATTATGTATTTAGCATTCATTCCCGAGTGTGACACCAAACAGAGAGAGTCAAGCCTGTGAAGGATTCTCTTAGTGAAGGAGGTGATTGCAGTTCAGAACTGAAATCCCCATTACTTGCAAATGATCTCATCCTGGTATTAATGCTGAAGTCAGTATGTGCTGTGTGCTTACAAATATGTCTCAGTTGTATGCTGCAGAACTACAGTTCTGTTAAAGGAATAAACCTGTGTGTGTTGTTGTGTCTAGTATAAAAACCCAAAGCTTGCAGTGAATCATTTCAAAATGGAATTAAAATGTTACAGAGCATGCACTACCTAGCTTCAGTAAAAACAAGCAAACCCCTAAACATGCAGATATTCCTGAAGAAATTGCATTGTAAAGCATTGACCCAAATATGTTCATGATATATTCACCTCCCAGTAATTTTAGAGAGCTATTATTCTTCGAAGTCAGGAAGGATACGCTTCTCTCTTCTTCTTTCATAAGGTTTTTCCTTATTGTAGCCTGGCTAGAATTTTCTAAGGTATTACTTCAAACCCAATGTAAACATTTACCTAAGGGATTTTACATCCATTCAGAAATCCCAGAATGATGCTCTAGTATTGGGAATTTTGACTGTGGCATTTTAATATTTTGCAGTGTGCTAAGAGACTGGTGATGGGAACACTGTCAGATATAATAGGCAAAGGACAGAGTTTGTGATTGCCCTGTAAGTGCAGTGATCCACACGTGAGCTCCCAAGAATGACTTTCATAATGTGACATAGGTTTTGGCAAAGAGAGAGGTAGAATATACGTATGGGAAAAATATGTTTGGGTTGATGCCTGGTCTTGAGGAAGACACTTTACCATCTACTACATCAGTTAATTAAATTCTAAATGGCAATAATATTTGGAGCCCAGTCCTACTTTATATTTCTAGCCATAAAGCATTCTGAAGTTTTTCAGTTTAAAGACTGTGTTCTGGGGTGGGATAGTAGTAATGCACAGAGATGTTTAAATTGCAAGAGGTATTGCTTACAGATCTGGCATTCATGCCAGATGTGCTGTATAATGGATGTACAGTAATTTAGCATTTGCCATACCTTGTTTATTATGTTGTCTTTGCTTTTATATATGTTTCCTTAGCTAAAGCTATGGTATTTGAAGGCAAATGGAAATATGAGACTGTGTAAGAATTTGAATAGCTTTTATCTACGTCTGCATTAGCGTGCAAATCCTTTTCTCACTCTAAAATAAATAAGCCATTTTCTTGAGAAAACAGAGACATGATTACTAGACACTGGAGTTTTCTGTTTTGCTGTTTGAGCTATGAAATCAAGATATGTTTTAATAAAATACTGCAGTCAATTAAATTCAGCTGTTAAGCTAAAGCAAAGACTGATGAAAGTCGATCAAAAGACACCACTCACTGCAGGGAGGCAAGTAAAGCAATAAAGAACTAGACCTAAAGCTACATACTTCTTTTTGTTAGGTAGCAGCAAAGTAATTTGCATTATTCATTTCACCCTGGGAAAAAAAGGAAAAAAACCCACTAAACCCCCCAAAACCAACATATGAATAGATTGAAAGGACTAGATAGAATCTAGCTGGCAAACAAAGTAGAAGTGAAGTAAGGGAAGCAAAGAAAGCAAAATCGAATGTAACAATGCTACCTAAGCAAGTAAAAGAAACACAAAAGAGTTCTAGAAATATCTATGTAGAATAGAAAGAGATCACTGAAAAAATGAAAAGGGACTGTATAAGTGACGATTCCAAGATGGATGAAAAACGTTCAAAACTACTTTTTCTTACTTTTCAATATAAAGGGAAATGATGAAAGTGGAGGATATTACGTAGGAAGACAGAAAACTATTAGAAGCAGTGGGCCAGAATTGAGTTTAACTTGCACACAAGGGCCCTGCGCCTGTTGAATAATGCTTATGTTGCAAGTAGCCCCCTGGCTACTCAATAAAATGGAAAAAAAAATTTAAAAAGCAAGTGCCAGATAGTGTGAGGATGAGACAGAGAGTTTCAAAGTGTAATACAAGCAGGCTGCTAAAAGAGCATCCCACAGAATCTCTTGCTAAAACCTTCTTATATGCAGGTATGAAAAGCCCTACCTGAAATGAGAATCCCTGCAAATTAAATTGTGTTTTTCCTTAGTTCAAGTCCTTTGCGGTTGAAAGAGAAGATGGCTACTGTAGCCCATGATGTCTTTCATAGTGCCTGAGCCCTAGCACCATGAAAAGTCACAGGGGGCATGCTTTAGGATGTTAATGAGACCCAAATGAGGTCCAGTCCGTGTATTCATTTAGATCCTACTCAGAATATACTGTAAATGTGGTTTTATTTAAGAAGATAGATATTTTGCAAAAGAGCATCTTATAACAATGATGTGGATGTCTGCTTTTTTTTTTAATACTTGGTGAGGTCTTGTGTATTAGTTGGAGAGCATCTCAGTGGAACAAAAGTGATGTTTATAGAGAGAAAACATAGGTATATTACTTGGAGTTGAATGATCTACCTTGGGGAGATCCAGTTAGAATCTTACTAAAAATGTTTCACTGGGAAAGGCCATTAGTGTTGAGTTGACACACAGAGTGCAGAATAGAAGAAACTGTTTTGAAAGCCTGAAAATACCCCATTTTGGTATTTTTGGATAAATAGGATTTTTCATTTAAAAATTACTTTTGAAAATGAAAATAATTCAAGTGAGTAAAAAGAGTATAAAACTTGAATTCCTAAAAATTGTTTCAGTTTTATCAAAAAAGACTTTTTGATTGCCTGAAAGACTCTTTTCCTAATATAATTTCATGGAAGACTTGTACATTTTGGGTTTTCAATTAAGCTTTTAATGGGAAAAGAAAATCCATATACTCTCTTATGAAATAAAAAACTTGAGTTAGTCTAAAACTGCTATTGTATTATTATATGTCTAAGGCTATTGAGTAGGGAAATGAATAAAAAGAACAATGAATCTGACATTACTCAATATTAATGAAAATGACACTGCTCAAAGAAAACAATACAAAACTCTGTAGAAGAAATGCTGCCTTTGCCTTCAACTTTTAGTCCCCTTGCTTCTTCAGTCAGTTGATGAACTGTATGATATTGTGATATTCTGAGCTTTCTTCTTTTTTCCCACAAGTTTAGAAGAAATCCCTACTACTAAAAGCATATATGTGTACACAGACAGATGTATGTATAAAATTTCTGTAGGTCTGCCAATACTCTCTGAACAGGTTCTTTTAGGTATTCCACAATATAATGTGTAATATAAAATTTACTTATTTGAAGATATTTGATGTTACATTAGATTTTTTTATTTCATCTGGTATCCTTTTCTATGATAAACGAAATAATCACTCAGACTAAAATGGATGTTCCAGCTCTTGGACAATACCCATGACACTTTTCTGAACTCTTTTCAGTATGTCAACACTCTAAGTGAGGAAAAAGACTTTACATTTGAGAAGTGTAATTGGTTTCCAAAGGTAACAGACTAAAGAATTAGTACGCGTCAATAAATGAGGAAATGTTGATTTTAGGAATATCAGACATGTGGCTTTCAGAGAGGAGGTTGCAATTAGAACATGTCAGAGAGAAAAAAAAAGAAATGCAGTATAATCTGTGTTCTGATGTCTCCACAGAGAATTTGATATGTATCCCATAGTACCAAATGGGACTTTTCCAACTGACTTAAACAGCTCTAGATCAGGCCTTAACTAGATCAGGAGGTTTAATGTAAAGACTGGGAAACAGCTCAGGACTTTGCCAATCTCTGGTGAAACCAGAATTTTTCCATGCTGTTTCTCACTGCTTGTGAATGCTCTGAAGACAGGCAACAGGAATGATAAACGGATTAAAAGATATGTGGGGAACCTGAAAGGACTAGATGCAGGCAGTTCAAAACTTGGAAGGATGAAGAGGTGCACAACTACTCTGTAAATTCCTTCCAGAACTAACATATCCTACAGTTTCTCTGGGAATAACCTCTCCTCAACTTATTAAAAATGCAAGATATATAGAAAGGAAATAATGTGATGCATGCTCTAATGAATAGCCATTGTCTTTTTTTTTGTAAGAAAATTCCTCCCCATCCTTTGTGTAATCTATTTCTCAGCTGGGTCGCTTTGCTGGTTTGTTTTTTGGGGTTTTTTCAACTCAACTCAGAACTTTGCAATCAAGTTCAGCAGGAGAGAAGTATTTGCAAGGATTAGTTTCTTTAAACTCTAGGTACCAGAATTCCTACAGTATAGAAGCAGAAGAAGAGTTTGTGTGAATTAGGGAGCAACGAAGCATCTTTACTCTTTCTTGTCTCTGCCCATGATAAAGTGTAGAGTTGCAGTCTTGGTACCAATGAAGAATATGACAGAATCCCCATTGAATTCAGTAGTGTCTATTATTGAATTTTTCATTAACATTTATCATTTTTTCCCCTCAGCAGTTCAACAATGGAAAAATAGTCTGTCTAATTCATTGCACATAGAAAATATGCATATAGAGCTCTTGGCAGAACAAGCTCTTGCATAACATAAAACCCACATAATTCATTTATATAATGCAGGAAGGGATGGGCAGCATATGTGCATATATACATAGTCACATGCATCCCCCGTGGGCATCCAAAGCTACAGGATGTTATGGGGAGGAAAGAGCCTAAAGCCAGAAATTTAACATCTCATGTCTTGATGCATTATTACTCAGTCCCATGACATTACATATATATATATAAGTACAAAGATTCAGTATTTTTATTCTTTCTAAAATACACCCTCTTATTTTCTCTATGTATTTTTCTTGATTTTCCCATTAAGAGAGTAGATTATGTAAGTAACTCTATCAACCCCACATAAAAATGATCCTCAGACGTTCATCTCAGGTACTAGGCATATGCATGTCTACTATGCATGCATATATGTGGAAATATAAAATATATACCTCTCTTGAAGAATTAGAAATATTTGACAATCTAGATTAATTCTGCGACTGCTTTGAATTCTCTGTGTAGTCACAAAGAAAGGGCCCCTAGATTACAGGCTTGCCAAATCTTAGAGCTGATACCTGGGCTTCCATTTGCAAAATTATTGTACATGCCCATTTTTTTTCAGGGAGGATAATTAGCTGTAGCTCTTTGGGACTCCAGTGGATACTACTTTCAAAACAACTTTCTGTTGCATTTTTTGCCATTTTATTTTCTCTCAAGTGGATATGCAATGGTGTGTACACTCAAATCTCCTGCTAACCTTCCCTAGTCTTTTATCTATTAAATCTGCATAAGTAAAACCAATATCCACCTAACTATAAAGTCTAATATCTTTATTTTCACTTCACATGACAGTAGTTGTTGAATTCCTGATGATGAAAACCAAATCTCTGTTGATAACATAGTTATGCTTCATAACTAAAATAAAACTAATAGCAACTCTAAGTACAATTAAAAAAAAAAAGTTCCTTCCTTTAGTAAAATTTGTAACCTCCTTTTTTAGTTAAAAAAAAATTAGTTCCTTCAATTAATCTTTTACTGCATTCATGATTTCTAGCCAAACTGGGTTGTGTTTTTTTTCACATAATCACCTGTAGGAAAGAGACATTACATGCTTCAGAACTTTAGTTGAAAATAGGTGAGTCAGGCGTTTGTTACTAAACTTAACCTTGATGTGAGCTCCTGAGTAGTTGTTAGGGCCTCTTATAAGTGTTGTGAGTCGTTCTGAGTATTCCTTAAACTTCCAGAGTTGCCATTGGTTAGTTAATTTCTCTGTAGTAATTTTCCTTAGAAGTTTCGCTGGTCCAGTGGGAGCAGCTATTCCGTTTGTGCTTGCCCAAATTGTTCAACAACTTTGGAACGAGATGCTGAATTCTTTTTAATTTTTTCAGCAGCTCACACATATATTCCTTAGAAATAAGGAGTGGCAAGTAGCCTTAATATCTGACTGTGGGAGTGTTTCAGAGCTTCCACTATTCAGGAAAGCCAGATTTCATCAAGGAAAGCACCATGAGCAGTGCTGAGAACAGGACTGCTTCTGATAGCTTTGTTAACTATTTTAGCGTTGACTTGGAGATCTTTACACCATGGTGAGCAATTGAAAATAGGTACTATTATTTCCCTTGATCTTACCTATTCTGTCTGAGGTATGGATTTTAGAAGGTGTCCACTATATCATGAGGCAGTTGCACCGGGACATGGATTGGGCAAAGATTAGAGGTTTTGCCATGTTCCACACTTTCTCAACATCTTTCAGTTGAGCATATGTATCCCAGGCCTACACACAGTCTGGACAGTAACACTCAGTACTGCAGAGAAGGATGGAAACATCTGTACTTGGCAATGGGTTATGGAAAATAACTGAGTGAAAGGAAGGATTGTCATACTCATGATGCATACAAGCATTCAACCTTGAATGAAACTGCCTACAGCATGAGCTGATTCACTTTTTAGGCTGTATTTCTTAGCTCTGCTTTAATTCTTCCTCCCAGCAGCCCTAAATAAAGGGAAAGGCCATCTGACAAACACATCTTTATTCTACCTTATTATCAGGAACAGAAGTTATTCCTGGCCCCTTGCAGTTCTCCTTTTTCATCTTCATGACCTCTCTGCTGAAGGAAATCAAAGCCTGCTGTCTTAATGCTCCGTGGTGTTGACCAGAGTTATGCTAGAAGAGTTTCAGTGTGAGGATCAGTGTAGCTACTTTAAAAGGTAAAATGATTCGGCTTCCACAAAAGTAGCATTAAATTTATATAATTTTAGATAACACCAGCAATAGTTCACTTTACAAATACTCAGTTCAGTTTTCATTGTATGTTCTTTCATTCCTAGTTCCTAACTTTTCAGCAGTTCTTAACGGTCATTTCCTATCCTGACATCAAGTCTTCTTTCATTTTAACGTGATTTGAGTACTGTATTTTTCTGATTTTGAACAGATGAGCCATAAAATTGGTGAAGATGTCTTGGGCTTATATACAGGCTTCTACTATTTGCGTTCAGTGGAGGAAAACTGAGGAGGAGACAGAGTGGCTTTGCATAGAGGTAAAATAGAATTCACTACAAAGAGCCTGCAGGTGAGATATAATCCCTCTTAATAAGATATATTTTGCAGGATTATCCATAGTAAACACCTGAAATTATATTCGCAGAAGGCTGCTATTTTGTAACTAATGATTTTGTTTAGTCTGAAAGTAGGTGATATAATTTCTGAGGCTTTAAAATAAGTTGGATACTTTACACGCATACATACCATTCCTTTTTGAACAGATAAAAGGCTCTATTTAAGTCACATACACTGTAAAGGATCTGTGACCTCCCTTTGCTGGGCTAAACTTCACTAAAGGAGCACATTTTTGCATAACACTGAAACAGCCTGAGTGTGTAGTAAGCAGCTTATAGCAAAACCTTAAGTTCTGAGGACTGAGGGATGGAAACCAAGGAAGTTGTAGATATGAACTTCAAATAGCATCTTCTCAGGGTTAATTTGCAAGAAGTGATAGTGTTCATTGGCCTGCTAAACCTCTGTGTTGCTTTCACTCCAGAAGCACAAATGATTGTGCAAGTACAAGGCAGTGATGCTCTTTTTTGCCAGCATCCATCACTTTCCTCCACTAGCTCTTTGCTACCTCTCAGACCAGATATAACACATGGAAGATGCTGCACCTTCCTTCTCAAGTTTGTTTATCTGCAGTCAGCCCTGTGATCGTTTCCTACCTGGCCCCTCACAGCCATGCCTCAGGGTATTCATCAGGGCCTCTGCTATTAATTTTTCCTGCTCAATTTACAATAATACACCACAGGAGAATATAAAGCACTCCTGGTACAAAGCTAAGCAAAAGCTAAACCAATACAGATACCTGAGTGTTGGGTGATTCCCGCAACAGATACATGAGATAAAGCAGGGCTGCATGCAGGCAAAGATAAGTCAGGACAAACCCTGGGGCCAGTGCTGCTATCTTCACACAGAGCTAGTGGTCACACCATATTATCTGGCCACAAGCTGTGCGGACACTAGCTTGGTGTGGCAGTTCTTCACAACCCAATTTATCCAAGTGCCCGGTTGACAGCACCGCACAGCCTTTAAGCAGGGTACCGCTTCTGAAGAAGACCTCACAGTGACCTTTAATTTTGTCTTAAAATAGAGTTGCTGATAGATTGCTGATCTTTGCCACATATTCATAGGCTTTTACTTAGAATGTGTTTAATGTTTTATTTCACAGGCACTGATCTTCAAATATAAAATACACTGTATAGAAATCTGAGCTGGTATCTATGTTGAAAATTTATACACAGTGAGTATTAGCCAGCCACTTTCCATCTACCTAGAGGCACGAATGCCAAAAATACTGCAGGCTATGGGATTTATTGATCCTAATGTAGCTGCCATATTCAATCAAGAAAGTCTGTAAGCAGTAAATAGCCATCTGCAGATTTATTCCTCTTTAAGGTTTTCCCAGTAGCATACACTGGTTACCATTGCATAATAATTATTTCCCAAATAAACAGCTGATTAAGACTGACATCACTCATGGTGAATAGTAGAGAAGCTCACCATGACCTGGCAATGTGCACTTGCAGCCCAGAAAGCCAACCCTATCCTGGGCTGCATCAAAAGGAGCATCACCAGCAGGGCAAGGGAGGTGATTCTGCCCCTCTTCTCTGCTCTTGTGAGACCCCACCTGTAGTACTGTGTCCAGCTCTGGGGTCTCCAGGGCAAGGGAGACATGGAGCTGTTGGAGTAAGTCCAGAGGAGGCCCACAGGGATCAGGGAGCTGGAGCACCTCTCCTATGAAGGCAGGCTGACAGAGTTGTGGTTATCCAGGTCCAGGGAGACCTTAGAACAGCCTGCCAGTTCCTAAAGGGGCCACAGGAAAGCCCCTTTCCTGTAGGGAGAGGGACTTTTTACAAGGGCCCAGTGTGACAGGATGAGGGATGATAACCTTAAAATGAAGGAGGGTAGATTTAGATTAGAGATTAGGAAAAATTCTTCCCTGCAAGGGTGGTGAGGGCCTGGCACCGGGTTCCTAGAGAAGCTGTGGCTGCCCCATCCCTGGCAGTGTTCAAGGCCAGGTTGGATGGGGGCAACCTGGTCTAGTGGAGGATGTCCCTGCCCATGGCAGGGCGTTGGGACTAGATGATCTTTACAGTCCCTTCCAACCCAAACCATTCTGTGATTACTGAACTCTCCAAGTGGCATTACTGAAGCCAATGCATGTGCTGTGCAGTATGATAACCTTGTGAAGAGCAGGGCTACATGCATATTTACTGCAGGAACTGATCTGTTGAAAGATGAACACTTTGGAAAATAAAATGTGTGGATAAGCATTAGACTCTTGAAATGCATTAGAGTGCTGTTTATGATCTCTCTTCTAACTAGAAATTTAGTAGCAACAGGTGACAATGGCATTTGAAGTCCTTGCTAAAAAGCAATATATCCTGCCATGAAATATATCTTCATAGCTACTTAGAACTGTAAAGCTCTGTTAAAAGTACTCCCAGAGTGAACTCCAGTATGATACCATCTTACATCGAACAAAGTCCTCTGTGCCCTCACAGAATCAGAATCACAGAATCACTGGGTTGGAAAAGACCTTTGAGATTATCAAGTCCAATCGTACCTCTCCACCTCCAAAAATGCAAGACGCACAAAAAGGCTTATTTGAATTTATGGTGCCTGATACCTGACTGAGAAGCCTGCCAAGAGCCATCAGTAGAATGCATTTATGATAATTATGAAATTACTTGAGAAGGTGTGTACAATACCACATTTTATTATTTATTGATTGCTAGCAGCACTTTTAAACAAATAACACAGCTTCCATGGTAATTGTATGTTTACATTTCTCTTCTCAGAAAACAGTCTGCAGCTGGTTTAAGTTTTCAGCTTGCCAGAGGACGAATCAAACCTGGCAGTCGAGGTAATGCAATGACCACACTTACAAACTCCTTCTACTAAAAGCATCGTGTGCTTTACCATCTTACCTCTCCTTCTTTCCTGTGTTACTGGGTCACAGTTGGAGTATCAGTGACGATTAGCAGCTTGACACGTCTGAAGGTATGCGTGTGCCTCAGCAGAAAATGATATGCAAGAGAATACATCGCCTGTTGCACTTCTTTCATGGGTTAATGAGCCAATCCAACACAGTAAAGGACAACATCATTTTTGCATAGATTCTGCAAGGGGGTTTGCACAGATCTGTTCTGGGTAAATGGAAAACTCTCTCTCTGGACTCATTAAAAGGAGGTCTGAATATTTTTCTCTCTGATGAAAAAGAACAAAAAGGTGGCATTATGAAAAAGAAGGGAGACATCACAGAGAAAAAGACATACAGGATATTTTACTGAACATGTTAAATTAAATATTGATTCCCCATAACGTGCCACAGTAGCTTCACAAGAAAGAAAATTCAGTTGTATGTATGAAACTCCATGTCAGCACAAAACTCTAATATGATAGTGATCTTCAACTGTTTGTAGTACTCTGCTGAAGTGATAGTGCTACTTAAAACCTGAACAGACAAAACTCTTGAGGTAACTTTGGAGGGAATTTCATGTACTAGAACTTCCCGCTATTTTTTATTATTCTCTGTTACCTCTGAAATGTTATTACATTCTACTGGGAACCAAAATTCATGTCAAAATGTTAATTTCATTGTAAAATCGAGGCAGTAAGAATTGGGAAGTGCCATCTGCATAACCATATGATAACTTCATCATATTTCTTTCCTTTTTTAAACAGGTTATATCTCATTAAAAGCTACGTGTAACTGTGTGCTGGAGCTAAGATGGTCCTGCAGCCTTGAACTACAAGCCAGGCCCATTTAAAAGGCTTGTGATGAGTCTTTAAAGAAAAAATAATGGAAGATTTCTCAATTCCAGAGTCCTACTGGTTGTCCTATGAGTTAATCATCCTCCCAGTCACCACTAACCCCACCAAGCTCTCCTTGACCTTACCAAGGGTTTCATTTTCATAAAACCAACGTGAAGGACCAAACATGCCTTCTACTGGAAGGTGCCTGCTGAGCTCTCCTGGAAAGGTCCCTCCAGACCTGTCGCAAGTGTGAAGGAAGACAGAGGTTCTCAGTGGCACAATTCAACAGGTGAGTTGTTGGTAGGGTGACTCAAAGGTACATTCACCTGCCTGAATTAAGCGATCCTATGAAGTGCCCTGCACTGGGAAGCCCTCCTAGTCCCAGCAGCCCCTACTAGGTGCCCTTGTGCCCTGCCGTAACCCAGCAGGGCAGCCCCTTTTGCCCACCCACCAGCAGCAGCGCTTTGGGAAAGAAATACTTAAACAGGTGAAGGTGCTGAATCAAACAAACATCAAAGCTCTTCCACAGAATACTCAGTAAAGAGGCTGAAACCACAGCACATGCCCCCTGCCAGGCCCCTGCCCCAGCTTGACAGCTCATGCTGCTGGCAGAACGTTTGGAGCGAGCAGCAGAAGGGGCTTCCAGCAAGCTCTGTGGCAGAAAGAGCTTCTCTGCAAAGGCTGTGCAAGGGGAGACCCCTTGGTAGGAAGCACACACCTTGCCTAGGGCCTCCCAGCTTCTGTGTATTACATTGGGTGTCTGTTTTACTCTGTTAAAATTATTAGTTTCACTTGAGCATTAATTTTTACAGCCGGTAATAGAAATATGGACAGAAGTACTATAAATATTGTTTTCATGTGGCATGCAATTTTTGCTTTGCTTTTTCTTTCTTTCCCTTCAGTTCTCCTCCATAAAACTGCTACAATAATAGTAATGACAAGCAAAATGAAAAAGACATAGTAAAAGAGTAGGATAATTAAAAAACAAATAAACCAACCCAAAACCTCTCTGATGACAGAAATGCTCTCAGACATGGCAAAATATGCAAGTTTAATTTGCTTCATAGAAGGGGATGTTACTTGATGAGTGCTTCAATAGCTGACCCACAGCGTATCTTTACTAAATAGCTGCTTGAAGATATGAGTAGCTAGATGGAAGCAGTTGTCCTCAAGATGGCCTAAATACCTCATACTGTGTTCATTAAGGACATAACTCAGAGTACTGTGTTAGGATTCATGGGGTTCTCTGCTCAATTTGATCATCTTTAGAAGCTCACAAGATCACAGGCCAGATTCATCAAAGCAAGGGATAAAAGAGATTTTCCTTTATACCGCTAGGATGTGGAGCTATTTTAAATTGAACAATATTTTAATAAACTGAGTTTCCATTTCATTAATAGGTTTGCATTTTGTAGCAGATGGGCGGATGACTGCTGAAGTGAAAGCTACGTGAAAAGCTGTGTACTTATTTATGCATCATTTTCAATATCATACTGGAATTTTGTGCTATTATCTAGTAGAAAATGCTGTTAATTTGGGATTGTCTTAATATAATAATAATAGAGCCTCATAATACCAAGTTTTTTCCATACATGATATAATTTGCATAAGATGATAGACTGCCGTTTGAACTTTTAATTTAGCGAAAGGACAAGATTACTCTAATTAGAGCTGGTTTTAGGATTCTGTCATCTCAGTTTATGAGGACCTATGATTGTTTAGACCGAGGGAACTTAAAATGTGAAGAAAAATCATGACTGTCAAAGTTTTAATGGGGATATGGTACATATAATGAGATTTGGAGTTAGAGCATACTTGAAAATGTCAGGACCCAATAAACCCGGGGAGTGTCTGTGCTGAAAAACAATCACTTCTTTTTTGGAACCCATTATCTGGGTGACATCTAGAGTTTATTATAAAAGATGATTTACTCGCATGAGAGACAGCTTTTTTTGTGAAAGTAAATTAGAGCAGTTGAAATTTTTTTTTATTCAGCATTGATAGGCTATTTTTATATATGTAATCTCTACAACAGTTTCCTTTGGGATTTGTAGTTCAGGTGTATCCTTCTGCTATTTTCTCCAGAGACTGGTTTGCCAGCTAAGCTATTTTTCTCTGTACTTATTCTCCCTTGGACTACAGTGTGTTTTGGGATCCCCTGACAATGGTACATTCTTAGAAATATTGACTTGGGCAACACGTGTAGGAGATAGGGGGCGATTGATACATGGTTTGTATTTAGGAAACATTTTTTTCCCCCAATATGAACAGGAATACCATACACAGAAAGGCATATTTTCTTTCCCCTCCAAAAGTAATGTTTTGTTGGAAACTTCTCAGAAAAAAAAGATAATTTTATAAAGTTGGGTTTTTTTAAGTAATATCAGGACTGATTCTTCTAAACTTGAGGTGGAGAATCAAGTTAGAATGTTCCTGTCGCAGGCACAGATGATTGAAAAAAATAAAGACTAATAAGAAAATAATTTAAAATTTCCTTCAAACTGCTTCTTCCTGCTGTACAATTAGACATGTATTTACTAATTGCTGACTGTTCCCAAGTTTACTGGTGCCTACATTACTGTCCACTGTTTCAGAAACGTTGATGCTACATTAAAATCCCCTCTGAATACTCAATTAAGAGACATCTAATCTAGGAACTTCTCAGGCAAGTGCAACAAGTATCAAGAAGCAGCAATTAACTGTAAATGCTTTCAGAAGAATCGTTACCATCAAAGGTATTTTGTGTATCAGTTGACATGACCTCTGAGACAAACACTCACACACATGCATCGTTACTTCTGAACACACTTAAATTATTCGGCAGTATCAGTTGAGTACATTTGGGGCAGAGATGTCTCCAGGAACAAATGCTTTTTAGCATTTTAAAGAGAAAATGGCAGGTTTCCTGTCCACCAGAGGAAAGCATTCCTGATGCTTATATAATTGAGATAGAACTTTATTGCGGAAGAAAAACAGGAGAGCAAGATACAACTTTGCTTAAGACATCTCAGCACTATCTATGGCCACGTCTTTCCAGAGGCTAAGCTTAACCCACAATGAGAACTAGGCATGGAAATGGCATTAGCACCTTCATTCAATGCTTATGCACTCCTCAAACCCATGTGTTCTTATGGGATAAACACAGAGCCATCTACTCTGGTAGCCTTTCTCTGACAGAGATCATGGGTGGGTGCCTATGGAGGAGTATGTGAAGCAATATTGAAGTTTCCAGAAACAAACCATGGGAGGTGGGAGGGACCAAAAAACCCAAACAAAATGCCCCACACTCTAAATGCCATAATCTCCTTTCACTTTTGGTAAACTAAAAGCAAGTTGAGGCGTCTATTCTTTGGCAAAAACAATGATTCTGGTAAACATAATTTTTTTTCCAACCTGCTCAGGCAGCTAACAGTCTGAAATCAAAGCCTTGTTGTGGGGGTGATAGTTGAAAGATTAGAAAGAGTAAAGTCATAAAAATTACTAAATTTTTAATAAATATGTTATAAATGCTTATAGTAGAAGGTCTCACTCACCAGTCCAGCTGTTTTCCTTGGAGTCCTTAGCTGACACTATTGATCTAGAAGCAATATATAAAAATGTCATAAAACCTTTTTTTTTTTAATACAGAAAAATAATTAATTCTATCTCACCCTGGGAATTTTCTTGCTTTTGTATCTCTGAATCATACCTTGAACATTAGTTTAACCAAAAGGGGTTTTGCTTAATATGTGTATACAAGGCACACGGTTCACTGAGCTCTTAAAGTTCATCAGTTTACTGCCAAATAAACTTTATTTTAATATTCAGCTTCCCGCACTTAGTATCTAGCTTTTGAATTAAGCACTGGTTTTATGGCTGCAACCTTTTAAAGGGGTAAATGTGCACTCCTATTCCCTTCCTCACAATTTCTGTCATTTTTCTTTCTTGCATTAAGCCGAATTGCCTTCTATAAAGAGTTTTGCTAGCATAACTCGCTTCATGTCTGCAGTATTGCATAGGGTGATAAGGCCTCATTTACATAGATGAAGTAAATTTCCCTTCTTTATTTGCTTTCGAAGCCACTGGGAGCTATGTCCATATACCTGATGACATTATTTAGTTATTAGCCATTAAAGCAAAGAGTTGTGGGAAAAGCAACAAACGCACTAGGAAATGATGAGGCTTCTCAGAGAATTCACAGCAGCCATTTTCAGCAATTCAGAGATATTTGAGATATTATTCTTCAGAGGCCACAGACAATTTACAGCTGGAGATTAAAGGGAATAGTTGAAAACTATTCTGTTCATCTCAGCCTCGGCCTAGCCAGGATTTCCCATGTTTTCCTTAAATACCTGTGTGGTTCATCCGTTCTCTTTTGCAGTTCACTCCACACCAAAGCTCAGCAGGAGGAGGCGGTTTAATGGCAGTGTTGCGTTAAGGGTAACGATGTGCCCAATTAGTCGTTATAACTCCGGTCGCGTTCTGTGCACTGACCTATCACGATTCAGATTCACAAATAACGAAGTACAGCTTCAACCTAGTTGTGTTCCTTGCACTAGCACAGCCACCTCAGAGGAGCTCAGTCACGTTCAATGAGAACCAACACAACAGGCTCAAATGAAAGAGTATTTTATTCAAGCAGCAGACACGCAGATTCTTTGGATTGCCAGTGATACATTCACTGACTGCAAAACATTAGTAAATACTAAAGGTCTTAACTACTAACATGTTAAAAGATGTACAATAACTCTACAGTGATTTCTGAGTTTCCTTGGGGAGGCACTTTGTGTGGCCAAGTGTTAAGTCTTACCCAAAGGCATCTCACTGCAGGCAAAGAGAGGCTCAGCCCATCAGCTGGTCCCAGGGACCAGGGTGATGTGCAAGGGTGTCTTCCCTGACATGGTGGTATCTTCCCTAACCCATCTTGGATTTGGGGCTATTTTTATGTCACTTCTTATTTTTAAGGTGGAGCTTGAGGGACTCTAGTCATGCACACCTTTACGGTGACTGGTGTAAAATTCTCTTGCCTCATGTTTAGAGGTACAGATTAATGAAATTCAGAGCGCAGGCTCAGTGGGGGGTGGTTGCACCTTGGAGGTGGGTAGCCTTTGAGATAGTGGTGTGTTTTGGTATTTTAATGGAATTATAATGAGCATAATTCTCCAAAAGGACAGCATTTTGTCAAATACATGACAGATGTGGGCCAGGGACAGCAGGGATGCAGCTTATCAGTTCCATCTTAACCTTCAAGTTCCATGTTATCGCAGAGTTTGGCTGCGATGTCTCCACTTCGCTCCATCCTCTGCGTAGCTGTCTCAGGGTCAATACGTCAAGTTCCCCTGACATTGTTAACCTTCAAGATTGCCTCAGAAGTTATTACAGAGGAGGATGTTTAGGAACTTTATGCCTGAATGGGTGCCTGGCATCTCAGTTGCTTATCGCCCTGGGATGTTCTGTAAATGCTGAGCCTTTTGAGGTCTCTTCCAAACCCTAACATTCTGTGATTATGTGCCTGTGTGACTTCAGCCTTTATATCAAATTCCGAGACAACAAACTGACCTGCATGTGAACGAAAATATATTGACAATATGAGAGAATATAAAGCTTTTTCCTGGAGGAAACAAAGAATCAGTTTCATATGCTACAAATGTGCTACAAATCCACTGACCGCCAAACAGTAACAGTAATTGTCAATTAATGACATGTTTAATAACTTTATTCCTAGTCTTATTATGCAATCTTATTAATTAATATACACCTCATATGTTTTGAATTGGGTTTTGCTTTTTTTTGTGCTTCACTCTTGCCTAAATTATTGACAGATGTGTTCTTATGTACTTCCTTCTGGTCTTCCTCCACAGCGTGGGAACTTTGTTACTGAGCCATATTTGGTAGCTCTGGAAACTGTAATTGCTTTTGCTTATGTCATGATGCTGCTTAGACAGTCCTGTTGATGCAAGAGACCACTTGCCTGATGGGCCAAGTATTTAGATCATCGTTGTTATGAAACCACGTTGTATAATGACTCAACAAGTAGCTCATATTTGCTCTGACCGGACTGTAATATTCAGAATGCCAAAGGACACTGTCCTCTTCAAAAGCCTATTTATTTTGCTTCATAAAATATTGAAGAGCAGAAAGTATTCTGCCAAAAGCAACTCAACTCTTCTCCTAAGGGGTCCTCCTTGGATTTCGTATAAAGGCTCTGGACAGACTCTGATTGAACTCGGTGGGCCAGGCCTCAATGAACAGTGAGGCAGTAGAGGAATGAATGCTTATTTTCCTCAAGGTATCTTCAAAGAGGTATTTTTCAAGAACAAAAGACACAAATTAAACACATGGTACTTAGTGCCTTAATTACTTAAGGCTTGTGATCAGAGGAAATGTGATTAGGTAAGCGTGAATTGAGGAAACCACCTGAGAAAAAGCCCACAGTAAAAAAGATCTATTGAAACAACACTTTATGGACATTTGCTGCATGCACTTATGTCACTATTTCAATAAAATAATAACCTAGAAGGAGCTGTCTCCCATTTGCAAGAAATATAGGAACACTGTTCTAAAGAGACTTGTGTGTATAATAAAAGATAATGTGTGATGGCACACAATATATTGAACAGAAAGGCTGAAAATAAATCCTGATACCCTTATTTTACTTTTCAGCATTCGTCTGCACATTTCTGAGTATTATTAAAATGGGGTATCAAATTGTATTTATTTCTCTACGAGCCTGCTGGACTGTAATGAAATTCACGTCCACTTCTTTTCCCAACCGTTCCTACAAACGCTGTGAGGAGATGTGGGTATGTCTGATGTACGTCACATTGAAATACACTGACCCTTGGTGCTTTGACCAGGTCTCCTGGGTCTCCAGAAGAGCATACATCATAACAATAGAGAACCCCAGCAGATGTCCAGAAGTAGAGTTCCTTTTTTTTTGCCCCATGTTGTGGCCTGCTGGTCAAGGTACTGCTGATAGGACTGGGACTCTTCTTTACATCTCTCTTTTCAGGGCAGGATTTGTGATGAGGTTCTGCATGCAGCTACGTGTCTCTCTTGGTTTTATTATCTCGAGGTTAAAACTCACATCTGTCATTTCCATGTTGATTAGGAACTACTGAAAGCTCCTAGTCTGTGTCATACATCAAGAGGGACAGGCTTCCACTCCGGGGAAATCTGGAAGGCAGAATCGTATACTGCATCCTGGGGGCCCAATTTCTTAGTGAAATCAGTATTTTTACATGAGATGCACTGTTAGGATCACGAAGAGACTGATGATTTTCTAAAGTGTGACATCTTTTATCTTCTAAATATTTTTTTTGATATGGCAGTTTTGTGATACAGATAAAAATTTGCTTTGCTTAAGTGAATATAGACTAATAAAAGCACTAATAAGCCTGGAATCCATTCTACCTTCACGTTAAAAACTTTCCAGGCACCTACCTGGTAATTTTCAAGGGATGAACCCCCCACCATGTGGCAGCTGACCTGAAAACCTCACAACAAGTAGGACCCAGGTTATGAAGAGGTACTCTACAAAAACACAGACCCAGAAGACCAGGGACAGCCAGTCCTTGCAGCCACCTGGCCTATCTAGCGAGCAGGTCTGCCTTTCTTTGACCTGAGTTCGCACAGTTCGGTACTTCTGCCATTGGGAATTTGCTGCCTCACCTGCAAGGACCATCTTTTAGCACTGTCTTCTCCCATCCCACTTGGACATAGAAGGCCAAGTTGCGTACCAAATTCAGAAGGAAAGAAAAAATGAACTTAAGATGGAAAACATCCTCCTGCACATCGGTTTAATGTGCTGTCAAGAATTGTGTGTGTCATTGCATCAGAAACAGGGAAAATAGAACCACAGTTTTAAAAGAAATCAGCCTGTGATATTCTCCTCCTTTCTGACTGTACTGCAGGCTCTTCCATCATGGAGAGCTGATCAGTCTGGTTTTCATATTTCCATTTGCGCGGGGAGATCAGTACATGAGAACCTCCTTCCAGTGGAGGAAGCCTAAAATGAGCTTCCAGCAAAGTACGACACTGTTCCAGCTTGGACAGAGCATCACTGATGGGAAGAAGCAAGCTGCCCAGCCTTCTGAAGTGTCAGCAGTCTTTGCTGTAACAGATACGTCTGGCAACAAGCTCAAAGTGGTGATACAGCTATAGGAGAATTCCGCCAGTTTCTGGAGGCATGAATCAAGTGTCCAGGTATGTAGATGCCGTGATAGCTCTGACTTTGGAGTCTTCTGTGCCTCTGTCCCCTTGAATTTAAGGGGAATGGCACAAAGAAGAGAGAAGGAACATTCCTCACATGAAGCACACTGCTGTCTGTATGAAGGATTCAAGAGCCCCTTCTGAGAGGCGGACCAAGGGTGGAAGAATCCCATAGTGCTGGGAAGATGGCTGGCTGAATTCTGCTTGGTCAGTCTCCAAAAAACCTAAAAACATGCTAGCCCAACCTGTTTGTGTTTCCAAAATCATTATGCTGATCTGGTTGGTGTGCTATTTCCCATCCTGAACTTTTACAAAGACGACTGTGTTCAGCCCATTTACAAAATCTCAAATTTCTGCCATGGTTTTTTGAAGCCTGATTTGAAAATTAGATTACACTTTCCTTTTGAAGGATAGAGGCTATCTTTTCTCACACTTAACCTCACAGTAGACCAATTTTAATTTTTTTTTTCCAAGCAGTAATAATAATTAATAACAGATCTCTTCAGGCAGAAAATCTTTACGCTAAGCATTTAGAAGGTTATTAGCATGGGGGATATGACTGAAATATTTTCAGTCCATACATAATTAGTGCTATTGTGTACATACTAATACCATGTCTGTCTTTGTATCTCCTCATATCCACAGGCTTGTAAGACATAACAATTCTTTAGTCATATAAATATGTATATACAATAGATATACATTTTGCACATTTTACATTTTAAATAGCATATGAGTTAATGTACCTCGCTGCATACCAAAATAACTCTCTTTTTATCGTACCTTTTCACAAGTACACAATTTTAAAGGTGAAGTAGGTGGAAATATTAATGTTAAACAACCTCTCAAGAAATCTTTATCTGTTTTTACCCCTGACAAAGCAGAGGATTTAAGCTTCACCCTAAACTGACGCATAAACACCATTATTTACAACAACATTAAAGAGAAGTAGCAGAAGAACCTCTGTAATGCCTTTCAATGATATGGTGTATAGTTTAACAACAGAATAATAATCTGGAACTGGGAAGTTTATTAGTAGACATAAAACTGTTGATTCCCTACTAAGGCTGCTGTTAATGTATGTTAAGCATAACAAAAAGAGCCCTCCTGAAAAAATAAAAATAGATTCTCCAGCAAGCTCAGAGAAATTACTTATAGCTACCTGTATCGGCAAGTGTTGTCAATTCAAAATGAATGAATTGTTCTTCTGCCTCTGATAAATAATTATTGGAGCTGGCACTCATTAAATTTGTTTTGTCTTTCAGGCTTTGCACTTATTTTTTCCCCTCTTTCTTAATAATGAAATTTTAAATATTTTTTTAATAACAGAAGTGAGAAAGAATCAAGCCTGTGCTTGTATTTTCTAATGCAGAACTGCAGTGCTGTACTTCCCAGAAGCACCACTGATACCAACAGAAAATTTGTGGACCAAGGACATCAAGATCGATCCCTACCAGAGAAGGTAACAAAACTAGTCCTTGCAAAGAAAATTTTGGCAGAGTGGGAATATCCATTTGACTGCATGTTTTTCAGTCGTCTTCTTTTTTTCCTAATATATTTTTCTTTACGATCATCCATTTAACCTCTAGAGTGCTGTCTGCTGATTCTGCTGTCAATTTTGACCTCATCTTACATTGTTCAAGTATTACTATTTGTTTTTACTTTCTATTGCTAGAGTCGTTGGTTCAGGACATTAATCATATCCTCAAAACGTAATATAATCCCAAACTAAAAGGTGTGGATGTGCCTGACTCCAGACTTCACTAGGAATCAGAAATTAATCAAAGCCAGGCATAGGGGCTAAACAATGAGATTTCTGTCCTTCCAATGTGCAAGGCAGATGTTCCTATACAAAACTCAGACCACCATACACCTTGCTGTTCAGTGAGAGGTGCAACTCTTCAGTCGTTACCGAGACCTGTTCCTGCGGTATTGTGATTGTAAGTCTAGAAATTACTTTTAAAAGTTAGTCTCCTATAGCATGAAGGAATGCTGTGTTTTAGCACAGGTGCTGCAGTGAGACAAACAGCTGATCTTGCAGGCACCAGTTTGAAAGTACAGTATTGGCAGTTATAAAAATCTTGTTTTGACTTGTGAGGCGAGAAGCTTGCCATGGATGTTACTGAGAGAGAATAAATACAGTAAACCAAGACCTCATTTATATACCGTCACTTCTCTGACCATGGCCACACATTAAAAATGAGGCTTTGGGATAAAGAACATCCAAAATACTACGCAAAGTGAAACATCTACAAAAGATTGCAAGGAAAAATTGACTTTATTAGAGAGATACGTGCTTTGATCTGTGTTAATGAAGTGTACATGAAAGGTATGGATTTCAAAGAAATGATGGAAACCACAATGCTGGAGGAATGTAATAACGTGTTGGGTTTTTGCCACACACACTCCTCACTTAGTAGAAAATTAATGACTCCTATGGCTGGGAACTGTTATTTTAAGATTATTGGTTTTGAAGAGCTATTAATTATTTCTAATATAGTTATTTTACTGTGGACACAAGCAAACAAACTGCTTCATTTTCTTCTTTGGTGTGTATATTGCTCCCTGAGCTCTGAAACCTGCAATACAGCTACAGTACAGCATCCCCAGAGTGCCAAGTTAAATGAGTCTTCCCATAAACTTGTACCAATTGATTAATCAGTTTTCTTAATAATCACTTGCTTCCACTGTGAACAAAATGTTAGAAAACAAGCAGTCTCAGAACACTGAATTAAATTTGCCTCTCTGAGGGCACGAAAGTGATGGTTCATATTGCTGAGAAAGCATTTGGTCTGGAAAAAGTGGATGCTGAATATTGCCCTGTTCTTCCCTACGTGTTTTCCAGTAAAAGGCAAAATTTAAATGTATCTGCAGCTCCTCGTCAAGAATTTCCGCACATGAAAAATATTACTGGACCTCAAAAAAAGCTACCATTCCTTTTCCGTCCATATATCATACACACCAACTAGCATTTGCCCCAATTTTATTCAAAACTCTTGACCCATTTCCTTCAAATTTCTTGGCCTCTTCTCTTTCTTACTTCTCACTTACATGATCTTTGTCCAATACGCTTCTCCTCAAACTGCAAGGCTGCCTGCAGTGTTTGCACCATTTACTGACACGATTCTGAAGGGATCAAGCAAGTCTCAGGTCTTCTCCTCATTGCCCCGATGACCACCAAGCAATTTACCCATGTGCTAACTCTGACTCCATTTTGAGGCAGTACATGGTGTCACTGACCTCCAGACTTGCCACTGCAGCTTTGCAGAGCAGAAGCAGGAACATTCCCGGGGGGGGGCTGATGCCCGTATTCCAGAGTTCAGCACCACTGGTATGAGCAAAATAAAGCCTTTGGTGAATTCACCACTGGAGGCTTCTTAACTCATAGAGTCATAGAATGTGTTAGGTTGGAAGGGACCTTTCAAGGTCATCTAGTCCCACCCCCCTGCAGCAATTACTCCTGGCAAACCTTATGACAAAAGCAAAAAAAGGGGTTTTTTTAACACTGAAATGCAAAGTGTAAGAAAACAGCTCTTGTCTCTGAGAATAGAGGCTGACAAATGAATCCGTGAAACATATTATCGTTAGCTTCCATTTGGCTTTAAGGTGAGTTCTTCATGCCTTTCCAGTAGTGCATTTTCTTAATTTCAGTCTGACAGGAAAGCTGATCTGATGTAACGTCACTTCCAGGAAAAAGGAAAGATCCTATTTCCCCCCCTTTATTCTGATTTTTTTTTCCTCTCCTGCTTTCAGCTCCATCATTCTGCCTCCTTCCCTGACACTGGCTGGTTGGCACAGCTGAGCTTCTGAGTCAGCAGGCCAAACTATCAGAAAACTACCCCAGCACTACAAGCGAATCACTCCCACGTGAAGCTGGTAAGGAAAGTAAAGGACTTGGCTGTATCTCTGTGAGAGATATGCTCTCATTCTTCACACTTCTATTTTAATATATATATGTATGTATGTATAATGTCAAAGCAGTTCCCCTATGACAGTTACTTGTTATTGACTGGCCATCTCACATGATTCCTCTATTTCTTCCAGGAATAGACTACAGCACTACCATGTCACATTTAGCAAACCTTTAGGCTCCTCTCTGGAAATCTTGCAGCTGCAGCATTCAGTGGAGACAAGCAACCAGAGGCCCAGGTTTTGTGAGAAAACTTGAAGGTGGGTAGCTTAACCATCGTGGAGCAGCCTAGGGCTGCAAAGAAGTTCTCTTCATCTTGTTCTTGCCTTTTGCCTTACAGAGATCCCCGTAGCTATCAGATAATCCAGCTGAATTTCAGTGTCCCTTATATTAAGCATATAACGTCAAAAGGCTTTAATTCATCTCAGCGTTTCCAGTGACCCAGTAATTGAAACAAAGCTGTCCAGCTGCCCTGCTAGCCCAGTTTGAGAGGAAACAGGCACCTTATCGTGCAATTTTTGAATAGGGAACTGCGATAACAAAAATACCAACAGAGAGATGAAGTATAGGAACAGCCTTTTATATGAATAAAAGCAGAAGAGTGAGTTCCTGATGATCATGTTTACTGCTTGTGTGCTACTTATTTGCATAAATGATTTTCATGGCAGGCATCAAAGAGCACTGGAAATTCATGCTCAGATTGCCAACTTTTTCCCCCCCTGTAACACGGGGTATAATTCATATGGCTGTCTCTTTTAGCTGCGTGGTGCTGGCTGCTCAGACACACGGTGGGCAGTAAGAAAAAAAAGACCTATTGACACAATTCATCAGGAATGTTACTTTGGGAGAAGAGTTTGTTTGGTTATTATTGCTGTTACCAGTTAATTAGAATGAGAAATCTTTAGGCATAAAGGAGAAGGAAAACCTATAGTCTCCTGTAATGGCTGATTACTGTTACTGTACAGAAAACCCTTAAAACGACTACTCTTTTATCTCTGGGTTTTTTTTTCTCATAAACCCTTTTGTATCAAAGGTGAGTAAAAATGAACCAAAACACTTCACAGGACTCAGCTAACAGGGAGGAATTTTAAATGCTGTAGATCACTTTTGAAAGAGCTTGCCAAAATACAGCCACAGATACTCAAGACTACTTCAAGAAAACCTGTTCTTTACCATCTGTGGGCATCAAGTCCACACCAGGTTGTTTCTTGTTTTTCAAGGTTTTCAGTAGGAGGCACTTGACCATTTACTCTTCATTCCCTATACAGAAAAGGACTACCAGAAACACTCGGAGCAGAGAGCTAGAACCTGTGGGATAACAGGACATGAACTGGACCATGGATGGTGCTTCCAGGTAAGCGCACCTACAGCTATAGGGTAAATGGTAGAGCTGCAAAAGAATAAAAAAAACCCCAAAAATAACCCCCACATCTTATGCACAATCATTTTACTTGTTTGTTACAAAAAAAAAGAGGTGTACAAAGGTCTCAAAGTAATCAACAACTGGTAAGAACAAAGTTAGAAGGGATCATTTTATTAACGACACATTTTTTGGGTTGGTTTTTTTTTTACCTTATAATGTTGGCTGACAAGATTGTTGTAAAATGGTACCTCCAGGTAGGTTGTAAGTAAGTGGCAATTCAATGTCTCAGCTTGCTTCAGTGTTGAAGGAGCAAATCTGCACAGAAAAATAGTTGGAATTACTGGTTAAAAGTCCTGTAATGTAGCAAAGATCACAGGATCACAGAATCACAGAACATTAGGGGTTGGAAGGGACCTTGAAAGACCATCTAGTCCAACCCTCCTGCCAGAGCAGGATCACCCAGACTAAATCGCACAGGAATGCATCCAGGTGGAGTTTGAATGTCTCCAGAGGAGGAGACTCCACAACCTCTCTGAGCAGCCTGTCCAGTGCTCCATCACCCTCACACTGAAAAACTTTCTCTTTACGTTCGCATGGAACTTCCTATGGCCCAGCTTGCACCCATTGCCCCTTGTCCTATCGCTGGCCATCACTGAGAAGAGCCTGGCTCTGTCCTCCTGACTCTCGCCCTTTACATATTTATAAGGCCACCCCTGTTGTTTTAAAGGGGTAGGTTACAGAGAGATACTCCTCCCTCATCTCTGTTAAACCATGTGAGCAGGCATCAGTGACATGGACTCTATCTCCTCCTCCCTCAGTGGAGTAAAACAAGTGGGAAACTACTAGGGCTGTAGCAGAATGGGGGAAGTGGGGAAAACCCCACACCGTGAAGAAAATCAGAGAAAAAAGGACACTAAGATCTGCACTGGAGTAAGATGCCTGAATGCCCTAAAAGTACTATTCACAGGAAGAAATGCAAATTGATTGTTGAACAGCTTCAAGAAATGCCCGTGCCAAAGTAATTTAGGGAGCCACATTAGTCGTTCTGTACAGGAAGGAATTCCTCCTGCATTCCTCCACTCCTAGACAGATGCTAACATTGCATCTGTTGATGTTCACATCATGTCACTTTGCAGCATACAGTTTAGGCAGCTGATCTAAGCTAGTCATTTAGATTTCCTCTGCAGGCAGTGAAGGGGAAGCAGAACCTTTACTGAGCAACTTACCCTATCCTAAAATGTGCCTCTAGAATGAGTCAGAGGAATATTGGAGGCAAACAACAGCCGCTTCCAGGTGTCCATGGCTGGGAAGAAGCTATGTGGTTCTCATACCTAGATGGCTAATTACACATTTCACGCTTAAACTTAGCAGTATCTCACAGACGTTTTTGGCTTCAGTGTTTCTGTGTCCCTCAGAATTAATAAGTATTTGCTTAATCCTGGAGGCAGGAAGTGCAACAGAAGGATTCATACTTGGATACGGTATTTTTACTTTTGATATGGGATGTGGCTGGTATTGGATGGACTGTCGCAGCAGAAAAGAGCTTAATACATAAAATGGGTGGAAACTTCTGAACGCTCTCATGTGCATTCCCTGTAAACCTCAGGCAAATCTCCAGAGACTGGTTTTCCCATGAGGAATAAGACATGGGAAATTAGACATAGACCATTCAGAAATGAATAGTAATTTGAATGTAATCATCCCTTGATTGCTGGCATCCCAACCATTTTTTGATGTTGTTTTCCGATGGTTCAAAATCAACGTATTTGCATTTTCTGTTACATTTGTTTTTAAATAAACCCGGCTTTTTTTTAAGCATAACTGCATTTAGAAAACTCAAACATTAGAAAAAAACAGCTTTAAGATTGTCTTTGCCCAGTTTGAATGATCTACATACAGATTTTCATAGGCTATTGCTTTATTTTTTTCACAGCCCAACTTTTATTAGTCTCAGCTGAAGTTGTGAATATGCTCCGTTTTTGCAAATGAAAACTTTGCTGTGACAAGATAAGCACTTCAGAAAATGAGGAACATCTTTCCTCTCAAAAGTCTGGTTTAAGTGACTTGCTTTGAATCATAAGGTAATCTTGTGACAGATGATGATATAAAATACATTTTCTAAGTTGGCATTACATTGCCTTAACTGTAGGAATAAAGCCCATTGAAAAACAGATTGCTGTCTCGGTCTTGGTGTAAAGCTGAAATTATAAACTTGCATGATGAATTGCTGAGCAGCTCAGAACAAAAGATTTCAGCTACATCAGAAGGAAAAAGTACTCTCTGAATTTATTATCCAAGTCTTCCATAAAGTTAATGACCTTACAAGAGACATTTTTTGTCAAATAAACAATTTTTGTGCAAGGCAGTTCTATGTAATAATTTTAACTAGTTCAGCCTTTTAGGTCTCTTGAGTTCCATATTTATTAATTTCATAGCTTCCAATATCTGAAAAAGATTAAGGTCTTGAAGATAACATGGCTACACTGACATTCACAATGAGTGCCTGGGCACTGGCCATCTTGTCCACCTTCTGAACATAAATGTGTAGGATTGTATAATTAAAGACTTTGTAATAATGCCTACATTAAAGAATCCTGAATTCAGATTAAATAGACAGCTTCATTGATGGAATTTCCCGATTTTGAGATATGCTTTTTCAACATTAATGTCTTAATGTAGCTTTTGTTAAGTGTGAAAAAGTAAAATAAATATCCATCTGCTTAAAGCTTCCTTTTCTCCATACACATAGTCATTAGCACCTTGAAAATAAGGGCCTGCTTTCTCCCTGATTTCTGAAGGTAAAAGACTGATGTGTTAATGAGGAATTATTGGTAATATGGTAATATGCTTAATGCTGTAATACTAAGAAATTATAAGCTTTTATAATGACATTTTTAATTTTGTACCATTGATCAAAATTAATAGTCATCATTTGTTGAAAAAGATAAACTTGATAAGCTCACCGACATATGGTAATAGCTTAAAAAAAATATGTTAGAAGTAATGTATGGCAATTGCATTGTTTGTTATTGATATATTAATATTAATGTGTCA
>VZTU01006313.1:0-23965 GCA_013400835.1 Zapornia atra | reverse complement strand
TTTGGATTAGATAATGAACAATGTGGCAGACAGTAAGGAATTTTAATTAGCTAGGATGTATTGAGAACAATTGAGTGACTTGGACTTTGTGGATAACACGTTCAGCCACCACTGCAAACTAGAAAGTAAAGATTACACAGAAGACTGGAAATACCTCTGGTGTCAGCAAACATATAGAAGAGCAGCTCAAGGGGAAAATTCAGATATAATTTAAAAATAAAAGTAATTTACCTGGGCAATACTCGTACTGATTTGAATAGATTTTCTTGAGGAATTTGTTTCTTGTTAATGTAAATAGGTTAACTCCAGTTTTATCTCCAGAACCCCATGGATCATCTACAGTAAAAGATAATGTGTATAATCTGGACCAGTCATATCATCAGTCTTGTTCATGGCAGCTACATACTCTCTTAAAAAATAGAGAGATACAGAAATTGGATAATTATTAGGACTAAAAGAAGATGTGGCTAAAGCTAACTTACTGCACAAATTTATTATTAGTAATGAAGGAATAATTAATAGGAAAGTACCAGAATGTGAGTGTTGCTGCTCTGGCTTGTTTCTCAACACTTTGAGTTGGGCAACCTTAAAAGCCAGAATAATTTTGGCTATGTGCATGGACCAGGAAGTTTATTTCCATTTTAAACTTCGGTCATATTAAGTTCTTTTAAAAAAAAAAAAGTCTTAAATGAGCTTCTTTGGCCTCCTGACCAACAGGAATGCCTTAAAAAAAAACCCCTAGATTCCTGCATTTCTGTAATTTCCTAACATATTTTACCAATTCCAGGGAAAGACACCTGCAGGACAAGTCTTGCTTTTTGCTGGTTTAGATACAGGGCTTCTTCAGCTCTGTATTTCCTGCTCCTATGGTTCCTAGATCTTACAGCGAAGATTTTGGTTTAAGCTCCAAAATGTTAGAGCTTCCAAAAGAAAGGGACTCTGGCTAGCAACTGATTTTAATGGGGCTTAAGCGTGTTCAAAAGGCTCTCCTGAGTAAGCTCAGGGACTTAGACTTGCTACTTGAAAGCTCAGCAGGGCTTAATTCTCCCAGCCTTTCATTGTCACCTTATTTCTGTTAGAAATCCCATCACTTCGATGTAATTAATTGTGCAAATGAATACTATCAATGTAAAGATAGCAGTATTGGCCCAAAAGCAATGACTGTGTTTCATGCGCTCCCCAGAAGTGACTATCCAACACCACAAGAACAAAGAGAACGAGGTCAGTGAAAATCCCTCATTTCCACTTCAAATGAGAGTCAGCTACAAAGAACGATTTTAGCCTGCAGTTTCATTCCTACTTTTAAAATTGATCAAGGAGAGGTCTGTTAAAATATTGTACAATGATATTAGCAATATTAATAGGAAAAAATTATGAAGAGAAAGAATACCTTTTCTTAAACAGATCCTCATAGAAAGTGCCAATACCCACAATGTAAAAGCTTAGCCTTCTTGGTATTCAGTGCTGCATTGAAAGAATTTTTATTAACTAATTTAAGAAAGAAATATGATGAATGTCTCCTTACGAATTTTGTCCCTTTCCTTCATTACAGTAGTATCTGGGAATAGAAAGTGCTTCTGGCAATACTTATCTGCATATAATGCATAAATTTTTTAAGATATAAAAAGGTCTGTAAGGAGGACAACTACTTGATCCATACCAAGTATATCATAACAATTTAAAATTAAACCTAATGGCTCTTCTACTTATTTTGATCTTATAATTGGGAACTTACAACACATGGAAGAAATTCTCAGCAGAGGTAACTGTCGTGGCTCCATTGACTTCAACAACAGAATTTGTATCATCTGCCAATCTGACCCTGTATCCATCATTACAGTCTCAGAAATTGGCCTCTCAGAACTCTTTTTATCCCCTTGGACTTCTTTTTACAATTAAGTGTAAAACCAGCAATTTTGCTTAGTAGCCATTATTTATATAGCTGAAACTCCCAAACCTGCTGAGTTCCCGAGTGTTCTTATGATTTCTTGAACAGGTTGCCAACACACATGTCATAATAGCATGCTAGTACACCAAATCTCTACTTTCCTATTGTCATTTACTTTTCAGGCTGTAGGACTTTTCTCCAGCCCCAACCAGGACCAAAGCTCTCTTGAGCCTGATCTAAAGAGCGTGCAGCTTAAGAAATGCGATGGGCAGAATGCAGCTTGTATGAATTACGAATTGCAGCATTAGCCATCTGCAGCCTGGTAACAAATAACTCCAGAAAACAAGTCTTGGCGTAGACTTAAATCTCCCATGTTAAACAGAAAATTTGGGAGCTAGACAGTTTTAAAGCTGCATCAAAGAACAGATGCTCTCTGATAGTTGGCTATGGCTCTGATTCAGGAACATATTTAAACACAGAGATAGGCTTAAAGGCTTTGCTTCGTAGGGATGGATGTAAAGCTGTGCTTAGAGCTAAACATTGGCTGAAACATCCACTAAATTGTATATCGGATAGCAGGATCTCTTCCATGGTCATGTTCTTCAGGACTGCTCCAGTGACTGGTGCTGGGATATCTTCTGGTTTGATTATCTGTCCATTATCTGTCAGGATGGGAAGCTCCATCAGATCAGAAATCAAAATCTTTTGATTTTGCGATACTGTGGTAGTGTTGTTATATTTGTTGAAAATGCATCATCTCTGAATCTGTCAGTAAACTAAGATAGAAATCACCCCAGACATAAGATTAGCAAGCTGATTTGTTTCTCCTTTCTAACCACCCTTTACCTGAGAAACAGCTGTGCCAAGCGTACCAGCTTCGGTAAACTCAAAACTGATCTGCACATGTCAAACCAGCACGTTACTGCAGTGTTTCACATTCTTTGTTATCTGCCAAGACCAATCAGGTTGGAATTACAATTACTGGTGAATATTAACAATGATTTTAAATGGTTTAGCGTGTAATCATTCTCTTGAACAGTGACCAGTACCACACCCTGCAGCTGTCTCAGATACCTTTACTAACCCTTTCAGACCTCTGGTCTGAGGATGTGTGAAGGTGAATCTGCTATTGCAGTAGTTTTCCCTGAAATTCATCCAAGTTTCATGAATTTGAACTGCATTTATCAGTCTTTTCTGGTTTTCTCCTCAGTTCTTCTTGCTGACATATAGAAGAATTATTTTTTAGAAGATTCAGTTACCAGGTTGCCACGATATCTTCTAGCAAAATTATATTTCGTTGTCAACTACGAATTATTTGAGGTGCTTTGCTCGTACACTTTTGGGAGTAATAATCTCATGTTACCCAGAAACACTGAAACAATACATTGCATACAAAACCTTCTTTTGAAAAGGTTTTCTTTTGAAATCTTCTTTTGAGAATTTTTTTTGGTATCTGCTCACGTGATGCTCTTATGAATCCCCTGGCATTGAAAGTGGATTTTTATATGAATGAAAGTTCCTATCAAAGCATTTGAGATCATGAATTTAAAGAGATGTCATCTTTATGCATGCCTGAAATCCTCGGAATCTACATTATGGCATTTCCCCCTGATCATGATTTGGCTGATAAATGTAATTTCATGTCACCTCTGTAAACCGTTCACCCCCGTGCTCGAGTATTTCTAATATCGTCAGGTCTAAAAACTGATTAAGAACTCTAAATTCTCTGTTATGATGGGAAGCAAATCTTTTGTTTCCAAACCTAGAACCTTGGAACACTGGGCTGTGGCAGCCTAAAGACATTAAAATCTTTTCTACTTCTACGGGTCTTGGCAAACTTAAGATGTCTGGTAGAAAAGAGTTAATTCTTAGAGCCAGAACGATAACTGAAGCTCATCAAGCAGTCAGATCCAGATGCTTCCTATACAAGGAAGAAAAAAGGGCTAGTGAGTAGCGAAGGGAAGAAGCTGCCTTTATCTCAGGAGATGCAGCTGTCATGTAAACACTGAGTGTGTAGTGCCATCTGCTTAATGCCTGAAGTGGCATTTGTATCACAGAATGGAAGAGCCTTCATTTGGGGATTGTGTTTGCTCTCTGAAGGAAAAGTAAAGCGGTGGGGGAGCAGCCCTTAGTTTTATAATCTGTGGTGTATGTTGCACCATCTAATTTTTAAGCTCCAAAGGGAAGGGGAAAAAAAAAAGAAAGATCTGTGGGTTCTGTATAAAATATGGAGACTCAGAAGAACAGCATAGTAAAGATGAAAAGTTACTCCAGGGAATAAACAGTAGAGGCAATTCCCTGTGCTCAGCCATGGTTTCCGAAGCTGCCTAGAAAGCCTCCGGAATCGGGCTGCCCAAGCAGTCTGACTGAGGCGAGCAGAGGTTGGAGTCAAAAAGTGAAGGCCAGTGTTACGGGCTCTTCTGAATGCAAGAGCTGGATTTGAATACAGAGGACCTTTGCTCTCTTGCCAAAAGTTAGTTCCAGGCAGGTTCCAGCCCCCATCCTGCAGTACAGCTAGCTACAAGCCTCACCCTGCCCGCTACGGAAGCGCTTCCCCTTTGTGCAAAGAACTAATGCTTCATTTTGGGGGGTCAGTTTGTGCCGTCAGCTGTGGTGCAAACTGGAAATTCACCCGCTGTTCTAACCTGGTTCTGTGTGGTTTTTCCTTTGCCTTGTCAATGTCCATGCAGAGAGTTAGGAAGAGCAGCCTATGCTCTGTAAAGCCCTGCTCTAGCTGAGCATGTGCCAACTTTCCAGAGTAGAAAAGCCTGTAGAAGTGATTGTTCTTGTCAAACGGTGCAGAATTCAATATCTTTTAGGGCCACACTGGAGAGAATGATAAATCGTCTCTGGAAAGAAAAAGATTAGAAGCAAAGATGTTTACTGCTGCGTATTAAAGCATAGTAACATTTTAATGTTGTGTTGGAACCCAACTTAGAAAAAAAATGCAGCCTCCTCATTTTGTCTTTCATATGTGAGAAAACCCCAGTATATTTATTGCCTTTATTTGAAAGCAAGTTTAAGAAAGATTCCAAATGCTGTGTTAAATCTTTATTGATAAAAATTGTATGGTATTCTCTCTGAAACTCACTGGGAACCATCACTAATCCCTGCATTCAAGATACTGCATATGACAGCTCTAAAATTTAAAGCTGGGCAGTAATTTTTAAAAGGATAATACTCTATCTTGTGTCCTAGTGAAGAACTGAGCTGAGGTGGAGGGGACGGTTATAATAGAGTTATACGGATAAAGCATCCAAAAGCTGGAATAGGAACTGCCAGTAGCTAAAGTACGACATTAATATGTTTATAGAAAGAGGGGCTTTAGGGAGCCTGCCCAGAGAGCCATTAGGCATTCCTGCAGTATCAAAGTGCTTTTTTTCCCTGGAAGAATAGGTGGCAGGGTAGACAGAGGTGTGTACTGAAAATGCATGTTTGCTATAACCGAGCTGTATTACAAAAGCAAAAGCTATTCAAAAGACATTTTGCTTTTTAAGCCCAGTTCTTAGAAATTTGTAACACTTTAGCAAACTGAGGCTAAATGGTGCATGTAGTTTGAGCTAAAACCAAATGTGGCGGCACATCTCTAGACTCTGTTCTATGATGTTCTAACACGTACCTTACTAAAGGTCTTCTTAATGCTCTCTTTCCCTACTACACTCCTATTTATAATTTTCTCAAGATTTTAAGGATTAGCTGTAGCATGCTTACCTGGGTTAAGATCAGAACAAAGATCAGAAAGGAGAATGACACCACGTCATCCTCTCCCGTTCCTTTACTGTGGTAAAAGACCTTTATGCTCATACCTCAATGCAACGCAGCTCAGGCTTTCTGAGTTTGGGAATGTTTAATGGCAGACCCTGACATTGCAGTGATTAGACTAATCATAGTCTTTACCCTTGTTTGGTAAACCTCACCCAAAGTTAGGAATTCTATGTTCACACAATTCACACACACACAAATGAGCTGGTGTAGACGCTCACTGAATTCTACTGTTGCAGTTGAGCAGTCCCTCATATTCATCTGAAAGAGAACAAACATTTCATGCAGGATGTTATAAAATCAGGGTTGTGGGCTGCCTCTACGTTATTCTTTTTCTCATGTAGGCAATGACACTATATCCCTCCATAAAGCAAATAATCAAGCTCCAGCTTAAAGCCAGCAGTGTATTCTGCTTCTCCTGTTTGTAATAGAAAGTCTAGCACAGAAAATCAATGCTCTGGTATTTAGAAAGTATCTAATTTTCAGCCAAATATGACTGCTCATTCATCTGCTAGTGTTGTCTTTCAAGCAGTTTGAGTCCCACCACCACAGATTTGCTCCTGATGTACATACAGAAAGCAGCACTTTTCGTTTAACTTTGTGGCTCTGAGGCTAAGTATGTCAGGCTTCCTTAGTCTCCTCTCATCACTTACGACAGTTACTGTAGTCGTACTTCTTCAACACTGTTCTTTGTACTTTTAAAATTACTGCAGCACTTCTCAGGCAATATAATCCTCTTTTTCTGGGGGGGTGATATTCAGCCTTCCTGCATATTGACAGTTAGGAATCATCAAGTCATTTCATTGCCAATCTCCTGCTTTCCGTGCTTAAATTACCATCGAAATATATATGAAACTGAGCCTTGAGAAACTCTACTACTAATTTCCTTTTTGCCCAATGATTTGCCTTTCGATATAGCCCACCATCATCTCTCCTTCTTGTCGAACCTCACTTGGTTAACAGCTCCTTCACGTCTTCCATCTCTCCAGTTAGACTAAGATTTACAAATAGTTCATCACCTCCCACAAGATTCAGTGAAGCGCAGACATAGCTAATGCACTGGCATCATTTTTAGGCCTAAGAAAGTTTGGTTTTGTAGTATAAAAATTTCTCTGTTGAGAGAAAATTGAGACTAGCCAGATAAATAGGTTGACACAGGACAGAAGTGGAAAAGACTTCAATAACAAGGATGAAAGAAGAATTTGGTGCTTTCTCAGTTTTGGGGGCTTTCTTCACCTCCGGCTAATAAATTAAAACTACTTGCAGAAACACCTGGCTAAAAACTTCTCTGCCCTACCCTTTAATTAATGCAATTAGTTTTCCTGGGTGAGGCCTAATTAATAAGTACTCTGGGCTGCCAGTTGGCCTTTTTGGCTCCTAGGAAGCACAGCTACCTTTTCAGAGAGCTGCCAGATTCAGGTAAGTTTAAACAGCAAAATGAAAGATGTTTTTTTAAGGGAGAAGAAAGTGTGAGAGTCTGGATAAATAACATGTGGATTGTTGTGTTGTGTCATGTTTGTGGTTTCTTGCCTTAGTTTTTTAAAGACAGTGTAACTTCAGAGCCATTTGTATTTGTGCTGTAGTTTATATTCCCATTCTGTGTTATTTCATAATTTATGCTTGAATGTAGCTGTTGTCGTAAAGAAGCCCGTGATTTCTCTCAGTTATGGTTTGGAATTTTGGTATCACTAATCTTGAGGGTTTGATTTTTCATAAGGCAGCCTAATGATTTTCCTTTGAAGGCTTGTGATCCCTTATTTTAAAGTAACTAGATTTATATTTTATTACAGAACTTGGTTTGTTGGCAGATTTAGTTGAATATTCTGAGCGTACCTTTGATGGGTTGAACAGGATAAAAGAGTTTCATAGCTGTCTTTGTAGAGGATAAAGGGCAGAGGCTCAGCTTCATTTTTATTCATGAGGTTTCAGTCATGAGAAATGAGGTTCTAATCCTGCAACTGTGGTGAGCAGAGGGGACCATTTCACGTGTAGAGTTGCTCACTGAAATCCATGTCCAGCTCAGAGCAATGACTAAAAATGAGCTTTTTATTTTTTTTCACTCCTAGCTTCCAAACTTTCATTCTTTTGATGTTCTAGGCAAAACCCTAATGCTTCCTGTAATACAGTAGCTGCTGATTTTAAGGTATGAATGAAGCATCACTAAACTATAGAATAAATATTGGTGAATACGAAGAAACCCTGGCAAATCTGAAGAACATAGAGAGCTGGGAATGAGTTATTTTTTTCTGGGTTAGGCCTTAGAATCTGCATCTTGGTTTTGTGAAGGTTACGTGAGTGTGTGCAGTTCATGTGCCGAGTGGCTGAAGTGCCTCTGGAGAGGGATTTGCCCTGCCCTGGGACTCTGCAAAAATGGCAACGCTTGGTAGAAACAGCTTTTCCCTGTATCCTTGTCCCAGGATGTCCCACCAGAAATGGAGAACTGGGATGGTTACTTGTGGGTGTCATGGGCAGGGTGTGAATGTTGTGCACCGACTCTGAGCCGAATGAAAGCTCTCAGGTAGGCTTCATCCTTCAGGACTTAGTCACTGCATTATTTTATGCCCTGTGATCTAGGGAAAAGGTTGTCACAGCTGTTGAGTATTTTCCAAGTCTGGCTACAGGGTCGGCCTCTGTGAGAGGTGAGGGCTGCTCAGTAAGAGCACTGCTGGTTCCAGTCAATTCTAAAGCTGGCCCACCTGAGGAAACAGCTGCTCTCATTAGAGATGATGATGATGCCTCTGCAAAGATGTGTTTAAGAAAGAGCAGAAAGCACCAGACAGGGAACATCAAGATTGGAGAAGATCCTTCATGGTGGTGAAGGCAACTGTATGCACCTGGGGCCAGTCTGCAGTGGGGAACAAGCTCACCCCAGAGGTGCTGCAGCCTGTGGGTAACCCCACGCTGGAACAGGTACAACCCTGGGCTGAAGCTGAGCCTAGGAAGGTGGGTGGAAAGGTGTTTTCCCGAACTGTGTAAGTGTTTCTTCTTTGGTTTTGTTTACCACTCCCCATATCAGTAACCAAATGTTCATTGCAAAGTACAATCAATTAATTCCCCTATTCCAAGCCCATTCAGTCCATTACAGTAACTGGTGACTTTGTCAACCTGTGAGCTTTCTTGCTCCCATTCTTTCATTTTTCTACACCCCACCCCCCAATCCCATCAGAGAAAGACAGTAAGTGACCAAATAGAGTTTTGAGCTTTGCTCTCATTGTGATTGGTGCCAGTTCAATTGTATGTCTGGGTGGGCAAAAGTAGAGGCATGCTCTTCGTTATCCATCTCTGCTAGATGAGCAACTGGGCAGCAGTCTTTTAATAGTGCTGTGTGCTTCCTCTGGCTTGGCTTAGAACAGCTCCTTGAGTTTCCATGAAGTCGCACAAAGAATGCATGCTAGAAATGAGAAGCTACTTCCCATCAGTGAGACAATCAGCATAGAAAATGGAAAATGTCAAAACCACCACAAGTTTTCAGTAGCTGAGAGTAACTACTCTCTTCCAATTAACTTGGAAAATATTTTAAATGAAGCTGCAAAGCATGATAACTGCTGAAGCTGCTGTGGTGACTAGATGACACAACCTATATGAGATTAGCTACTTAATCCAGGTTTGCCTTTAGAACAGAGATGATTTACCTTATAACATTCAGCTTTTTTTCTTTGACTCCTGAAGTAGGTGTTTTGTTGTACTTCACTAAGGCAACTTTGTGATCTGTGTTCTATTACTTGATAGAACAACAAGTAGAAAAGGTTTAAAAACCTGCAGATGAATTCAGTGCTAGGTTTATTGAATAGCTTGAACACTTCCACTTGCTGGGGACTTCAGTATTGTTAGAGATGCTCACACAGCATTTGTACAACTACTGTTTCGCTGAACTGGAGTAAATGTTTATAAAAACATGAGAATGTCAGTGCTCTGTTACTGGCTTGGAACAAGCATAGTATATTGCCTCTCCATGTAGTCAGTAAACATGAATGGAAGATAGAGATGTGAGTCCCAGAATAGAAGGAAGCACAGAGCCATCCTGATGATGGCTCCTGATAAGTTTTCCCTTTGAAAACCTATGGTCAAATATGTACTGGTTTTGCTGTGCTTTTAAGAACTGGAAGTTGCTCAGATGCTGAACACTCACAGTCTCCTAGCTGTGGGGTTTTTTTTCCCTTTCTCTCTAATTTCTATGACAATCAGAGAATTACATGTACCATCCAGAACTTTCAGGACAAGCTAAAGAAACTCCAGTTGCTTAGCAATTCCAACCGCTTTGTCAGTGTTAACCGTCATCTTATGACAAGTTTTGTCTGAGATGCCAAATTCGGACTGATCTTTCCTGAAAACACATCCTTTTCTTCTCCCCCCCGCCTCCCCCAAACCACAATTGGCTCAGCCTTGATTCTGTGCTCCTTTTTAATGCTCAGCATTTGCAAATACATTTGTCTGTTTCATTTTTGCACGGAGAGTTGTATTCTATTTTCTGTAGTAATTTTATAATTAGTTTCCTCTGCCTGAGCTAACTGAGAGCTATTAACCATATCAAATGCTGCAGAACTAGAAACTGTCCAAAACAATGCTGCTGGCAATATTTCCTCTTGCTGGTGACTAATATTTTTTTCATTAAAAAAAAAAAAAGACTGAAGAAAGCCTTTAGTTCTTTGTTTTTTAAAGAGTTCATAATGCTGGGCCTTTTATTATTGGAAAGCATATTCTATTCCAGGCTTTTTTGTTTACAATATGGGTGACAGCACATGCCATTCGGAAAGACAAGTGCCTAATAGAGAATGTTTAATTCATTGTCTAGTCTTGACAGCAAAGTGTGGTGTTGCCTGATCCCTTTGTGGAGACAACCACTTCCAACCTGGCTTGGATTTTGTAGGACACTGTACATACTTATTTAGTGCCTCTTTAAGATAAAATACTGTAATGCTCCAAAGTGTAAGGGCTCTTTGCGAAAGGTGAACACCTTCGCTGCTTGACTGAATTTACTCAAAGTGGCTGTAGCAGGATGAACAAGGTATTCTTCTAGTCAGGGAAAGATTTAGATCACTCCCCTTAGCTCGAGGGGGAAATTGGCTAATACATTACTGCAGTGTTTGGGAGGCCCAGGTTCAGAGAGTCTACTTCTGCCTCTCTGTCTTCAGAGAGTCTGGAGGAATGACATAAGTGTTTTGTTTCTGAGATGTAAAGAGAAAGTGAGTGTGGGAGTCAAAGGAAATTAGTTTCAGTACAGCATTGAAAGCGTTTTCTTTTTTCTACCACCACCCTCCCCCCTTTTATTTCTAGCTAGCACCATTCCCTAACTGACTATTTACCCTTGCTTGTTGTATGGGACCAGTTGAGAGGATGGTGGGAATACAATTATAAATTCTACTCCTGGAAGAAATGTTTGAGGAATGGCAATATCAGTGGCATGACACATGAAAAAACTGGGAATCTGACACTCGTCTTCTGACATCAAGAAGCGAAGCACTTGATACTGGGTTGCCTAGTCTGAAAGTTAAGAATAGTGATGCATCTTCTGTTCCTAAAAATCTTACAGTTCCTACAGAAGTATCTAGGACAGTAAGGAAATTGACTGTGGGGTTTTTTCCTGTAGTGCTTAATCCCTTAGGATACTAGATTTGATTATTTTTTTTTCTAACTAATTGCTAATTTCCTCTCATCCCAAAAGCTAAAATTTCACTTTTGTTCTGTAAGGCACTAAGTGCTGCTTGAAGAAAGTGTTAAGTACTTCACACAGTAAAGGGCGATGACAGCATGATGATGATAAACATTTACTTGGGCACAAAGTTAATAAGGATTCCACAGGAGATGGTTAATCTGACTCTAAGCCAATCCTGTAAATCAGAATTATCATCTCGTAAATTCTTACTGCTGTGGTCATATGACTGTTGAATCTGAACTGGGTGCCCGAGGGGAAAATGTTTAGCCTTACAATACCCAAAAGACCCTCAAATTGAGTTCACCTTTATGAAAATTTTTGAGGCTCTTCTGAAGTATTGCTCCTGCAGGTGGGGCATACTGCCCTGAGTCTCCTGTTGGGAAAATAAAACTGACTTCTCCAGCTACAGAATGCAATGCAGGTGTTACAATTTGGGCCAAAAGCAGAGAGTTCCTCCAAGATACTTATTAAAACAAAAAAAAAAGTCAAATACTCTGAGTTGAAGGGGAAAAAAATGCCTAAGCAACATTACATTTGGGAATCAGATTTGTTGTGAAGTTTTTAGTTCTTAAGAAAGATGTGCCAATTAATTTTCTTTTAAGAGGAAGAAACTTGCTCTTTCTTGGAATTAAGCAAATCCTTCCAGCAGCTTTTCTTCATCAACTAAAACCTCTCTGATTTGACCTCTTATCTTGCCATAAATAACAGGCAAGAGGGTTCAGTGAGTCAGAGAATGACTTTACAAATGTGAATTTCTGTTTGATCATCCTATTTTATCAGACTACCATTAAAAACAAAACAATAAAAAAGGCTGTCAGCCTGGCTGTCTCCACAGCTGTCTGTATGCCTTTCCCAGCAGTGCAGGCTGTCAAACTCATTATTCTTCCTCCGAGTTGGTTTGACCTATTCTTGTGCACTTTCGCTAGGCTGATGAAGTCTGTGGGATCTTGTCTCTTGGGAAATACATTTAGAAGGATAAGTTAATTCTGCTTCTCTCCAGTAAGCAGTTCTGCCTGACTTCTCCAGGGCCAGCATGTCTGGGTAATCTAAATTGCTTATCCTGTAAGCAGTAAGCACCTTCCCCTCTCCCTACTTACCCTACTTTGTATCACCACGTTTTGTTGCCAGTGGTGAGTACTTCAAGCCTAGGAACTGCTGAGAACAGCTACATCAAGAAAAGGCTAGAAGACCTACTATTGTCCTTGGGTTTAAAAAAAAAAACCCACACAAGTCAAAAAATAATCCCCATAGCTATTCATATAACATGTAGGTTTGAGGAGAGGGATTTGCAGTCTCAGCCTGCTAACACAAGTCAGCATGGAAGCAAGATTTTAATATGGATATAATTACTACACATGAGTAAAGCAATCGGAGAAGGTTAGCGCTACCTCACTTGCTATGTGATTAGGGATCATTGCTAAACACCTACAATGAAGGAATGAAGGTCAGGTTTTTGGAGCAGCTCATAGTCAAATGCTGTTTGTTGTGGCCAAACCTACTTGGATTACTGGGTTTGGAGTTTTTATTTTGGATTTTGTATTTCTGATTTGTTGGCTGAGAAAGGAAAACCTTTCTTCTAGTCACTGACAGAGAAATGCACTTATGGCTCTCTAGGTAAGGAGACAGTAAAGAGCATTGGTACTTACATATATTTAAGAAAAGGCATGGAATAGAGCCTGATATTCTGGAAGTTATCTTCTGAAAGTATGTGCCCAGGATAAACATCAGTAAGGAAGCTTTTTTGTTTTCCTCTGGTGGGAGAGCTCGTGGCTGCAAAGTGCGTTCTCTGCTCAGTCATTCTAGATATTGCTAGTAGAATACATGGAAGCGTGTAGCAAACTAATTTGTAAATAATTTGTAATGTAGACATTGAAAATTTACAACTTTATTATCAGGAATAACTTTATAGATAATGAGCAAAGGCAGATCTTTTCTTTCCTATATTAGAATATGAAGTGTCCAATGACTTAAACTGATAAATTCTGATTTAGTAATTGTTAAAGCTTCTGGTTTTTCACTGTTTCTTGGGACTTATCACCGCTCAGGGATGCAGTTCAGCTGTTTGAGAGAACTTCTTTATTAGAAGGACTGCATGTCTTGATTTGTGGTCTAGTGTTAAAGAGTGTATGGTCTGTGTTTGAGTAGGTAAGGGAAATCCTTGTCTGGCAAGCGGAACCGAAAACTAAATGGTGTATCAATAAATGGCTCTTACTAATTGTACATTTTTTTTCCAATTATCATAATTCATTCCCCTAAATAAACAAAAACAAATGCCCAATTCATAGAGCTTCAATATTTAATTAGTTTTTCCATAAACTTAAAAAAAAAATCTTACTAATATAAATCCTAGACATCCCTCTGGAAAAAATATATGTTCTGTTTTCACAAGGAGTGACATGTTAATTGCCTGCAGACGTCTTGTTGGACTAATGAGTAAAATAACCTGATAACTAATTGAAACTCCACTGAAATAAAGCCATTAGGAAAGTAGTATCATATCGAAGTAAATTAACTCCATTTTCTATTCTGAATTATCTAGCTGTTGTGCTTTGATCACAGCTGAATTGGATCATTAACTAATTAAAAGTGAAGCCAATTAATAATTGCAATCGTGTATAAAGATACTTGTCCTCTTTCACAAGACATTTCAGTAAGGAGTCTTGGCTCTGAGAGTTCTCTTCTCCAAACATTTAAGAATATGGGAACAACATAACTGGTGAAATTTTGGTCAGGAAAAGATCCATTAGACTATAAAAAGCTAAGGCATTATCTAGCAAAATGACACTTTTGTTTTGAAACACCTTCTATTTCTTTTAGTTCAAATGTTTGAAAAGCATAGCTCTTTAAAAACAATTCCCATATTCATTCTGCTACAAAATCTGTAGACTTTTAAGATTTCAGGCAGTCTTTGCAGAATGAGCAACTGAAAGTTCATTCAGCTCTGGCATGTCCTCTATAGCTTTAGGTCCCTAGTGTGGTAATGTTGTTGAGCCAAGAGTTGGGGCTCACTGAGCATCCCTGGTCCCTGTCAGAGGACTGATGATTGTGGGTATCTAGTAATGGGTCAGGTTTCCCAGCTATTCCATAGGGATCTTTAAGTCTCTTTATTTCCAGATCCCTTGGTGTGGAACTGAGAGCTATTATCTCCCTACAAATCTTGTGAGGGAAAAAGAAAGGCATATAGATTAGTGAGAGATGCTGTGAATTTAAAAATCATTATGCAAATTACTTCTCTCTGCTTCCCCTCCCCTAAGACTTCATGTGAAAGGGTCATTGTACTTTTTTGTCCCACCAGGGAAGGAGGGGTCATGAGAATATCAGAGGTTTCTGCAGGAAAACTGCCTCCTAGTCAGTTTTCGTGCATGTTGCTGGGACGGCTCTGTAGCTGGAGGTTGTTCTGATGCTGTGTGTTATTAAAGGACAGCAGAAGGCTGTCTTGTCACAGTCGTGGAAGCACCAGTTGCCTTCCTGCTATTCCCTTTGGGAGATATCTTTAGTTCTGTTTCACATTTCCATGTCAAGTGCCTGAATTAATGAGGAAAAGAAATTGGTGTATTTGATTTTTAAATGGAAAAGTTGAACCAAAGAACTAGGAATTTGTGTATTTCCTGGCATAGATCACCTTTGTGTAAACTTTAGTGACATATCTGCCAACTCACTATGTCAGACTGAATTACATTCTCTATTGTTCTGTTACCTTTCCTCAGTTTAGTGAAGAAAAGGTAGACATTAATGGATCCACTATCTGTTTGTTGTTTGGGTTTTTTTTTCCTTTAATAGTTTCAGACTGGTAAAAGCTTTTAGAAATCTAAGGAATCTTTGTCAGTAGATCTAAAATTTCAAAATTCAGTCTGGCTTTGAAATACTTTGGCTCTCTATGGAATACATTGGATTTCAGGGTGTTTTCAGGTGGTAATAGTGTCTTTGGAGTTAGATGCTGAAGACTGAAACGCCCCAAAGTCTGCATGATGAGGTGAGACCAACCTAAGCTCACCTAAAGTATGTCAGACCCTGTATTTCTAGGCTATAGGTAGGTATGTCATTCTACTGAAGATTGACATATCAGATTTCTGTCCAAAAACTGTATGCCTAAGCAGGCTGCTTCTTATGGGAAAAGGAATCCTTTAGTGCTCTTAGGATGTAGGATATGTGCAATTGAGAACTTGTTGGTATCTAACCTAACTTTGTCATTTTCCCCAGGAAGATTATCAGGTTTAGAGTACTGAAGTCTTTACGGTGCATTTGAGGCTACAGAAATTTCCATTTCAACAAATACTTCAGTGCAAAACTTACATAAATACATAAATAAACTGAAAGAGCAGTTCAAGACCCAAGACTATAAACAGTATCTTCTATCTTTGTCAAATGATAAACTAGAAATTTCAGATATTACAAGTGTTTTACTTCAGCTATGATGGAATAAAGGGAGGTGGATGTATAACTGGACTGTGGGAGATGGAGTCCTTGCCTTGTGCCATTATTGTGGCTTAGACATAAAAAAACCAAACAAAACCAACACTCACAATGGTTAAAACACCCTGGCTTTGTCTCTAAAATTTGCTCACTGTCTTGTACTACCAGTCTGAAGTAAGCACCTCTCCTACATACAGCAAGTTGCTGTTATAGGCAGTGGTAGATCTCTCTCCACATTTACTGGTAGAGGCTAGGTTTGAAAAACATGTTCTGACCCTGTTGCATTAAAACTGATGCTAAAATAAGGAACTACATGAAACAAGGCATTAAATGCATGTTGCTGAAGGATAAAACATGAATCTTCATGTAAAATGAAAACATCCATTAAGGATTAACTTGTGCAGTGTGAGACGTGCATATCACTTAGCTACCATTGAGTCTTAAAATGGGTCATAAATGACACAAGTGCTACATAAGATTTGTGCTGGCCCTCTGCCCAGAGGTAGGTTTTCATTTAATCATCAACATTGCTCAATTGGTAGGTCAGCAAACGCGGGTCTGATTCCATTACTTGCTGTTGAGATGCCAGAAAAAAGATGACTCAACAAAGAGGTATGGGGAAAACTAAAATCCCTCAAAAGAAACACTTCTCCAGTGGAATTCCTTCCTTATGAAAAAATTATCTCTACATGTTTTTTTCTCTTCTTTTGAATTCCTTTGAAGTGTTCTCTTAAAATAAATAAATAAAGCTGACATTATCACCTCTGTGAAAAATGCTGGTTTTAAATAGAGTTGTTGAAGTAGGTAGGCAGTTAGGATTTAACATATGTGAGAAGTAACCCACACTTAGCAGAAAAAATATGTAATTTAATGAGAAAATACTCTTGTATGCTCAGTAAAACTTCTTTAGTATAAAATGCTTTACAAGAACAAACTGCAACTTAAGCTGGCACATATTTCTTCCATAACTCCAAAATAATTTCCCAAGGCAGCAATTTATGTTGCTTGCTTAAAATGCAGCATGAATGACTATGAGGTGACAAAGACTAACGAGACTTCATTGTTACTCAATTGGGACTTAAGATTGTGCATTATGTGAAAGACTGTTTAAAGGAAATACTACTCAAGAAAATTGGAAAAAATCAACGTAGTAAAGCTCATTAATTTTAAATCTGAATTAGCTATTAATTTACAAGGTTCTGCTTTCAAAGTTGTAAGAACAAAATACTGTTATCTTGTTAATAAAACTGTTGGAATGATAAAATGGAAAGTTGAATTTATTTTGGCAAGAAATAATTATTTTTACTTCCATTTACTGCTGAGTAGCATTGTTTCCACAGCAGACTTATTACAGTTGTATACATTTATTTTGTGCCTGTCATTGCTTGCTTTAAAAATCTATGATTCTGAAAGCCTAGAAAATATTTTCCATCCACAAATAGTCTATGTGGTTGCATTCCCATGGTTTTTTCTCAATTTATGAATTATAATTTTAATAATGCTATGTAAGAGCTGAAATTTTTACCATTTTAAAAGGCATTTCTGAATGTTTCCCATGGATTTATTTATTTTTAAAGCATCATTGTTTCTGAAAACTTGGCAATCTGACACCCCAACTTTTTTTTTTAAAGCAGATTTATGTCCTCTTAAACATAAAATGTTGATATATTAATGTTGGGCTGCTCATAAGTGTAAGGGTGTTGACACAAATTAAGAAACTGAACTGAATGTGTCTCCGGGTAATTGCTGCCAATTTTTACTTTGTCTAAGGTTCTGAAGTATAGATACTTTTCCCTTACTCTGACATGTAATTCCATGACATAATTTTAATTTAGAATTGGAATCAGATGGAAGTTGAAATTCTTCTGCTACACAGTGTTTCATAAGGAGGACTCAGAATAGGTTGGTGATTTTTCTCCTAATAATTCCCCTTGTGAATTCAGTACAAAATGTTACTCCTGATTACAACTTGAGGATGCAAAAGAATAGCCCTTAATAGCTAATAAACTAATCATGATTTTATGCTTAAGTATAAATAAACGTTGCTCAAGAGAAAATGGGGGCAGCTTGGACTTTTCCACTGAAAATATTGCTGGCAGGAGGGAATGCACCTTTTCTCTGGTGTTTGTCTGTCTTGCCCTTGTGATGCCTTCTCCTAAGGGTGATACTGCTTAATCTTTCAGTAGCAGCATCAGGATCGTGGGGTGGGGCTACTGGGGATGCCCATTCAGTTGTGGCTTGCTTGGGCTTCTCGGGGTGCACCCTTCTCCCTGTTGCCCAAGAAAGATCTGTAACTTGCCCCTGTGCCTCCCTTGGGTACCCACAGGGTTGCTGGAGATTTCTCAGGATTGCCCTGGTGAGGATAGGGAGTTTTCCATCCCCAGATCTGCTGGAGCAGGTGCCTGCAGAGGCAAGGATGATAATTTGTCCACTTAACAGACATTATCACAGCTAAACCCAGCTGGGGCCATGGCAAGACCATCCAAGCCCTGCGATCTGGTAATGTTGGTTCTATACAATGTCTGCAGTCTTTTGCTAGGAGTGCCAAAAAACAATTGTTTACTGGGCTGCAGGCTATTCTGACATCCAGCTTAGATGGTGGTTCCACAAGAAGTGAGAGACCTTTGTTCAGACTCCAGATTTGAATTGAAATCTCCAAGCTATCTATGTTTTATATTCTGTTTTCTCCTTTTGTGTGTGCTATTGTTTCTACTGTGCTGTGGGATGAGGGCGGCTTTAGTGTTTTTCTCTTAAATATCAGTGGGATTTTAAGAATGGCAACAGTGTATTCAGTGTTAGTGGCCTTTCATATGAATTATCTTGGTAACAGGTTTGTGATTAAACCCTCATCAAAATCACAGCTCCAAAAAATCTTGTTATTGATTGTATGACAACTGGTATTGGAAAAAAAAAATAATGTTGCCCTTAATGAAACATTTCCTCCAAATATAATTTTGAAAAAAAAACCAAAAACGCTTGAGAGGGGGAAAAGCTAACTTCAGTTCTACAGAATATTTCATTTTTTACATTAAGTTTTCAGAACAAGACATTTTGGGTTTATTCTAATTGGTATCCGTTTAAAATGATTAACTTTTCCCTGTTCGTATTAGGAAATGGCTACACTGAAAAGATGAGTTTCGGTTGTCTCCAATGTACTCTCTTTAGAGGATTTTGAATCCTGAAAATCCTTTTCAATTTGCAAAGGTCACTTTTCTATACCCCAGTCCTTTTCAAAACAACTTTTGTCCTCAGACAGTGCTAATTATGTCTTTAACTAGAAATACGTGGTGTAAATTTCTCAGAGAAGAAACCATCTTAGAATATAACTTGAAAGAGCTGTGTACAAATACAGATCTAAGAAAAACAGTTTTTCAAAGCTTTTGGTATGTCTGAACAGCTCTTGAAGTGTACTTGGAATCTTCTCTTCTGGCAATTTGCAATCACTTTCAGTACACTACACTTGTCACATAAGGCAATATTAAACATGAAGAGCCCTGAGCGAGGGAAAAGAAGTTAGGTGTGTTCTGCATTTAGGAATAGCTCGTACTGGTCAGATAGGGAGGTTGCCTGGAAGCAGAATTATTTAACTCCAAAGTAGATTGGCATTACTAGTAGTGCTCAGATGTACTGTGTTCTGGTTAGCTCAATTTATAGTTCTTTTGTGTTTTGTCACTACAGAAAGTGGCATATAAAACCTAATGAAAGGACACAAAATCCAGAGCTGTAGACAAACATGTTGGTAAACTGTCTCCTATGCTTAGCCATATTTGTTGGAGGGCTTTTCACTGGTTTCTGCAATTTAGATAAAAACTGTAGGCAGCACCAGCTGCTGTAGGCAATTAAGTGCACCAATAATTACTTTTTAAGATAACTTCCACTCTACATGAATCAACCTTTCTGAAGAGCGTGCTATACTCTGTTACGGATTTTTTGGTTTGGTTTTTTTTCAGTTCTTTAATAAAGAGAACTTTTTGAAGTATTGCTTCTAGAAGTTAGCTCCTTGCTATTGGAGGTGTGCACTCTTTAAGTCCACAGAACTCATGATTATTATCGTGGTTATTCTTATGACGCATCTCTGACATCCTGAATGAATCGTGACCAAAGGCAGGGAAAGCTTGTTTGACAGAGATGTTCTCTTAGGGCTCTGTCTCTGTGGGTAGGTTTGAAGTAGGTAATCCAGTGCCTTCCCCCCCTTTCCTGGAGTAATAAAACTTGGTGAGGGAAAGTCCCAGTTTTTCTAACTTCAGTTCCCTACCCATCAATTTATTTCATCTTCTTCCTGTCTTGGAAGTTGAGTCATAGCAACTCTTCCAAGTGCAGGGGAAAGCAGTGATGAGATGACTGTCTTTTGTAGTTGATATGTCATCTGGGTGTTTGTGTGTGTCCCTTAACTGTGTTATCTTAGAGATGCTACCGCTGTTGCTGATCTTGGTCTTGGCCACCGTCAGGTCTGTCTTGGAGCTGACTGATATTGCTTCTGTTGAACATGGAGGAAGCTTCTAGCAGCTTCTCACAGAAGCCTCCCCTGCTACCAAAGCCTTGCCATGCAAACCCAATACAAAGCCAAAGGAGGTAGAAAGTAGTGATTCAATTAATTCTAATGAACCAGAGATTCATGTCTCTTTCAGCAGAGTATGGCAACTATAGATGGGAGAAGTGTGTCTTCTGGTCAGTCTGCCCATGTACAGCAAATAATTCATTTAAGATAGAAAAAAGAGCAAATGAGATGATAGCACTTGTTAGGGTAACAACTACCTGAGAATAAGGAGTCCTGTGTTTCAGATGCTGTTTCAGGAAGCTTCAATTTGATTCAGTTATTGTTTAATGTAAAATAAATGGCTTGGTGGAAAAGCTTTTGAAAACACAAATCTTAATAACTTGTGCTCAGTTCACTAAAAAGTTTTGGTTCTGAAGTTTACTATCAACCTGCTAGGGAATCTGGTTTGGCTTTAAAAATAAATCATAGGACATCAAACTCAGTCGTGTTCCTTTACCAAACACCTAGACAAACTGTTTACTAATCAGCAGAGAATGGAAAAATCTACAGATGTAACTTATGCTGTACAAAGTAGGTGAGATAAATATGCGGATGGGAGAAGGGAAGTTAAGAGATATGGATCCACCTTTCATAGCTGGTGCAGAAAGCAGGAGCCTCATTATCTCTGTTCCATCCACAGGTGGCAATAGTGGAATGCTACTGACTTGCTATTCTGTATCGTTGGCACAGAGGTCCTGGTCATGCACTCATATAACAACTGCCATTCATGCATAGCATAACAGTTTCTCTTGTCTCATCCCTCAGTCATTTCCAGTCTCAAGTGACTTAATAATTTTGACTGGAATGAAATCAGACATGACTTCCTTGGCATGCAAGGATTGTGTGAACTTTCTGATGCGTTCATCCATCTGCCATCCCCATCCAATTCTTAAGTGGGATACTTGTATTTTAAGTGAACACTTGATTTCTTTATGGAGCAGGAGGTGAATTTTGCTGAGGGAGTAGTATTTGTCTAATGTCATTTTTGTTTTCATGATTTTAGCAGACTCATATAAGACATCTGTCCTTTCAGAGAACTTGTCTAAAAATGGTATATTTTTGCTGTTAGTCACTTGCTCATCTGAATTTTAGAGACTTCAGAACTACCTCCTCTTTAGCAAAAGGGGTGAGAGACCACGCTTGTTTGTGTGGTGTTTCTTTTAAAGGCTGTTTTTAAAGAAACCATGGCAGAATCAAAAATTCCTGAGGTCAAGAAATAAAAAAAAGTTACATTACCTGTTAAAATAATTGTGGAAGTAAAAGCTGCAAGAATGCAATCTTGTAAATAACAGTTAAAATATCAGATCCTAGAACTAGGAACCTCCATTTCACAAGAGGATGCTGTAAAAGGTAATGTGTCCATCAGGTAGCTGGCAAAAGGCAGAAATACACGCATTTCTTCATCAGAGCACTCTGAGTGTTTATACTGAATAAAGCAGGAGCCAAGAAACAGGACAGACACTAAATTAAATGCTTAGTTATTATTAGTAGTAGTCAGTTCACTGCAGGCTTATCACTGATTTTATAAAAATTGTTCTTTCTCAAGATGTCCAAGCAGATATTATTTCTGGTGTATAGATACATATATATAGATAGATGTGTCCTCAGTGCTTGCTGGTAGCTTTCCACTCAAACAGCCAGGATGGTATTTAAATTTACGCAGTTCCAAATTAGGAAATTAAATGTTTCATGCTGTTGGGTTCCTTGAGAAACACAGATCTTAGAAAATACAGTATGAGCTGTGCTACTTCTTCTGTGGGTATCATCCTTCCAGTTCTGCTTCAGCTGTTAACTCCACAGACGTGCTATGTCTAAAATTTGTTGTTAAGCTGTGTTGTATGTTGCAAGTAAAACCTTTTACGTTAGAAAAAATTGCTGTACTGATTGTCACCTGTACAACTGCTTCATAAACATATTTGCTAATAAAATTGCACCTTATGCTCTAACCAAAATGTGTTATTCTCAATTGGAAATGGCTCTTTGAAATATTTGGGCTGAAGAGACTGGCATAATGTCATGAGTTTTTTCCCTCCACAAGATGAACCGCTATATATTAATAGTTTATATTTGTGGAAGTACTTCATTATTTTTAAGCTGTCATTTAGGGATCTGAAAATGGTGATTGAATTCAATGTTTTGAGTACCATAACAACAGAAAATTTCTAAACAAAAATATGTTCATAGCATTTTGGAAAAAAAATTAAAATGAAAGCAAACAGATGATTTTAGCACTGTTATTTTTATTTTACTGTTGTGCTGACATAAAGCTGCTACTAAGTAGTTCTATGTTACTGAACTAACCTTTAGGTATTCTAATGTCTTTTACACATTACACTATGTTAATTCCTTTTAAAAGGCTAATTAACATTATCATCAATGTCATAATTTCAAATGATTTAGACACATCATTATGTTTAGTTATTACAGGAAAAAATCTTTTATCTCTGATGGATATTAAACACTGGTTTTATGAAACTGCAATCACAGTTGTTTGGCATATTAGTAACACTTTATTTTAATCATTTTAATAGCACTGATTGTAATAAACTCATTTGGGATTCATGTAGAACTAACATTTATTTCCATAAAGTGTTTCACAGTAATTGAACATTAGTTCAGTTATGAATGCTGGATGGCTGCCAGAGTATTTCTTTCTTTCTTTTTTCTTCTGTTTCCTCGCTGTTGATTCCGTAAACCCATCTTTCTGCTTCATTACCAATGAGATCATTAAATCTATGGCCGGATTCTTCGCTAGCATAAATTGGACCTCAATGGAAATATTCTGATGAACACTGATTGAAGATCTGGATGTTAGTTTTGACTGTATTTTTAGTGAATTGTGGACTTTTTAATCTCAGAGTCTTTTGTGACTAAGTAGATTATTAAAAAAAACCCCAAAACATAGGCATGCAAATAGAGTAGCTTTCCACACATGAATCAGAAAAAGAAAATAAATGTGTTTGTGTACTGTCTAGGGGATTTGTTTCAGGTTGCATATGATTTTACTGAAAATATTCCATGTAAGAGGATCTGAACCCATTTGTAAGATGCCTTTCACACTCAAATTACCTTTCACGATGGGAATAATTTCAGTAATAGCATTACTGTTCTACAATAATTCATTAAATAGTTGTTGAGACCTTTATCCTCTTGCATGGAAGAAAAATGGGTTATTCACAAGTTTTGGTGCATTCTACCTTTGAGTCAACAGTGATATGAAAATTTAAATAGCAAAGTTTGAAGCCTAGGGAAGAACTGCTTATATGTTGTCTGACAGGAATTATTCACATTCTGCACAAGATGTTTGTGACACTGGAGAGTAACTCTTGTGAATAGCTTTCAGGGGACCTCAAACACTCTCAAGAATGCAGTTGTGATATGTGGAGACTTGCAAGAGAAGATGGATTGAAAAATGGGTGCCACTTAATACTGCTTATTTCACCGGTAAATAATCTACTTGCATCTCTTGCAGTGAGCAGAGAGTTGACTGTTACATAGAGGTCACTAAAAAAGAAGGTTTTGTTGTGTCAAAGCAGTTATTCACAGGTATGCTTGTTTTCTCTGTCATTTTTCCAGCAGGCCTTGTTGAATTGCAGGCTTGCACTAGAGGTCTGAATGCAACCCCTTTCCGTGGTTCATCTGCTGCTAAATATAAGATTCTTAGATGCTGGTTTAAATAGGTTTTAAATTCATCTTGACTATTTCACAACAT
>VZTU01006312.1:224515-237862 GCA_013400835.1 Zapornia atra | reverse complement strand
GAGTAAGATCTGACTGAGGAACTGGTTACAGACGGTTATCCAGTTCAACAGCTTTGGAAGGATTCCATATTTCCACATAGTCCTTACTGCTTTTCACTCTTCCCCTATAATGTCCCACCACACCCTTATGGTGATGGTAACTACCTTATTAAACTTTTAAGATACCTTCAGCCTGACTTCTGTTTGAAGATTAGAACAAAGTGTTTAAATCCTGCGAGTTAGAAAACATGCAGGCACGCTACAAAGCAAATGGAAACTGATAAAAGATCTACTGCATAATTTGTTTTCCTGATGCACAGGTGGCAGCACAGGGTTATCAAGTACAGTAAGGCTGAATGAGAAATTCAGATTGGCAAGTGAGACTCATTGCAAAACCCTTTTGGAATTAACTGCTGCAATTTAAAAGGGCCTCTTATTACCAGGTATGTTAAGCTTAAAGAAAGAAGGAAGACCAAACCCAAACACCACCGCCCCCAAACTTAAGTGTGAGAAGAAAGGATGTATTACACTTTTGCTTTTCTGAGACTAAAAGAGAAAACACCAGCATGTTACATATTGTAACTACTCCAAGATATTAAATCAAGCCTGTTTGAACTACTTTATCCTTTTTAATGCATGAAATTATGAAGTACTAAGAAACATAGAAGAGTAATTAACTGCATACCAGGTACATCGAATGTTTCACTCATAAATTATACAGAGGGCTAAATTTTAACTTCTGATGTATTTGTAAAATGTAAAATTCAGGCTTTTCTACAAGATCGTTTTTGCTTTAAAAGGAAGTAGCATACAACTAAGCTGAAGTTTTAGTAGGCACTAGATAGGCCTAACATTTGGAAAGTAAGATAAGCTTGTCTTGCTGGTATTTTTTCCTCTATAAACTGAAGAATGGAATAAGCAAAGTCACTGTTGAAAATTCTACAAGAAAAATCTGACTTAAAAACCTGCTATTTGTTAGAACACTTAACCCTGAGCCCTGACTTGCAGCACTACAAAAATTTAAGACTTGTGAAATACGAGACAAATACTTAAACAAAGGGTTTAAAAACATTTCCTAGCATTTATTTTTTAAAGCCTATCTAAAATAGGTATGCAAAGTCTTATGCTACACATTACAAAGCAGTTTATGGATGTTCAAACTGAAGGTTGGATTGTTTTCAGTCACCTGCAGTGCTGTAGAATGTGCATCTTTTAGTCTCATAATCCTTTAACAAATACCATAAAGTTTCGTAACGCCTCAATTTCTTCCTAACTCTTCTTCCTCTTTAACTCATGTGTTCTTTCAAACTGCAACACAACATACAGCAAGACATTACCCTGGAAGGGTAAAGCAGAGTGGCTTGGAGCCAATGCAAATATTTTCCTGAAGCTTACTGCCAAATGACCGCTCTGACTGCGGGGGCTAGTTGTTTCTTCAGAACAGCATCAGCACTTCATCTCTATTTTGCCATTGATGCTATTCTTGCTATCGTTACCCGGATGCTGCTGAAAAGAAACATTTCCCAAACACATATTTTGTCAATCTTTTTGTAAATTCCGTTTGTAAATACTTAAGGGGGGAGAGAGACTTCAGAAAATGTTTCCCTGCTACATTTGCCAGAACATCGTCACACCGGAAGTGGTTTGTTTCTTCTGTGAAGAAACAAGGTAGACATGAAAAGTCAGTTTACCACTGTCCTTAGTGCTCAGGTTTCAACTAAAACTCAGTTCCAACATTATTAGAAAAAAAAAACCCCAACCTAAGAATGGCATCCTTCCCCCCAAGCAGCTATCGGTAACATCTGATGACAACTTTAAGCATTAAATGCATGACATGCTGCTCACAGTAAGATGGCTGCCAGACCAGATGCTTCGATTATTTACTCCTTTCAAAGCTGCTGTTTTTATTTAAACATAGCTCACAACTTACACAGTTGGTTGACTTACTGTGCTAGCAGTATGTGGTTTTTAACGTGAATGTTACTTTGCATAACAACACATAAAAACCCTTTATCATGTTCCTGCAGTGCACAAGGAAGACTTAGGAACATGATTTCAGGCAGATCAGGTCTCTCCTGGCCATCTCTCCCTCGTGAATTCAGCCAAACTGGAAATACTTGCAGATAAATAAATAAACCCTCATAACCTCAAAAGCATTTAATATTCTGAACCGAACGCTTTATCCGGTTTTCCTGGAACAGGAAACGGTTCCTTTTCAGTATATTGAACAGTTCCAGTCTTCAAGATGCATTTAAAAAAAATAAAATAAAAAGTAGCTTTAAAGTGTCCAGATGCGAAGGCACCGGAGCTGTTCTGCGCCTGTCGAATTCGCCAGCTCGTGTTTTGCAGCACCGGATCCGGAGGCCCGTCAGCGACGGTGGAGCAGACCCCACCGCACCGAAGCGAGTCCGGAGGCGACGGGATGAAGTCCCCAAGCCCGTGGGCCCGGCGGGGTCAGGCGCGGGCCCCGAGCACGGCCTCGACCCGCAGCCAGTCCGGCGCCCTGCTGCCTTGACAGCCCGCTCGAGTCCAGCTCCAGGGCAGGCAAGGCAGCCGGTGTTCGCGCTACAGCGGCCAAGGAGGGACTCCTGATGCGGCCCGGAGAAGCGGCCCGCAACGGAAGGCGGCCTAGGACGCACTCGAGGGCCCGACGACGGCGGCGGGCCGGGCCGGGCCAGGCCCAGGCCACGCCGGAGGAAGGAAGGGGAGCGGGCAGGCCCCGGTTACCTGAGGATATTGTGCGCCTCCATGCTGCGGTTCTGGTTGCTGGAGCACACCACAGCAACGCGGAGCGGCGATGAAGGCATGGCGGCGCAGGGAAGAGCCCAGCTCCCTCCTCGCGACTCCAACACCGTCTCGGCCCCGACCAAGGATCGCACAAAATGGCGGCTGGAGCCCGGCGGCGGGCGGTGCCGGGACGTGTCACCAGGGCCGCGCCGCCCCGCCGCGGCCAACCGCGGAGCGGGCGTCAGGGGGCGGAGGCCGCCGCCTACCATCGAGAGGGAGGCGGAGCAGTGGCGACGGGGATAGCGCGCCGTCAGCCTTAGAGCCGGGGCGGGGGGCGCTGAGGGACCGATGCTGTAGTTGCCCTGCGTCGCGTTTATCCGCAGAGAGGCCGGTCCCCGGCACGGAGGGACTGCGGCCCTGCGCCGCCGGGTTCCTGACCGTCCCTCTGCGTCACAGGCCTGATACGCAACCAGGCAGCGATCGACAGGCCCCGGGTTATTCTCAGTGAGCACCGCTTCCTCCAGAGCTCGGGGCCTCCCGAGCGCAACCCGCAAGGGCTCAAGTGTTTACAAAAGGAAACAGGTCGCAGCGTGACATCGCGAACCTTGGGCTGTTCACCTGAAACTACCGCCGATCTCGGCAGCTGCTCTTTGGGAAAGAAAAGCCACCACAAGCGCCATGGATGTTACCCTGGCGACTCTGGATGTTACCCTGGCACCAAGCACGGCACAGTTTATTTCCTCCCGTCCAACTGCTTTTCCCAGTTTTCCAAGTGGAGCAAGTGGTTGGAAACAGCCCTGCACAAGCGAATTGCTTCTGACCCCACTTCTTTCAGCTTGCTATTAGCACACAGACTCTTGTTCCTAAATGATAACGTTTGTCCCAATGAACAAGTCAGCTACGGTATTTTGCACTGCTGCAGTTCCAACATTAGGGACAGCATGTGCTTAGGTTTCATCTACATGTGCCAAGCAGGGAGACAGAAAAGTAATGCTTTGCTGTGACTGCAAGAGGTGATACATTCTAACCAACCCCAGCCCCAAGTCCCCTAACTTTGTTGCTAGACAGCTCCATCGCATTTAACATACAGGCAACTTTCCAACATCCACAAAGACCTTACTCTAAATTTACAGTGTACGGTCTTGGGTCTTCCCTTCTTCCCAGATATGCCCTCTTTCCATACTTCTTAGAGAATCATAGGGGAAAGACCTCCAAGATCATCCAGTCCAACCATCCCCTTACCTCTATTACTCACTAATCCAAGTACTTCATCCAACCCTTTCCTTGAACATCCCAAGGGATGGTGACTCCACCACCTCCCTGGGCAACCTGTTCCAAGGCCCAACCGCTCTTTCTGAGAAGAGATTTCTCCTAATTTCTAACCTGAACTTCCCCTGGCCCAACTGGCAGCTATTCCCTCTCATCCTGTCACTGGCTATCTGCAAGAAGAGGCTGAGCCCAGCTCACCACAACCTCCTTTCAGGGAGTTGTAAAGAGCAATGAGGTCTCCCCTGAGCCTTCTCTTCTTCAGACTGAACAGTCCCAGTTCCTTTAGCTGCTCCTCACCAGCTTTGTTGTCTTTCTCTGGACACACTCCAGGCCTTTGGTGTCTCTTTTGTAGTGAGGAGCCCAAAACTGAACACAGTATTTGAGAGGCAACCTCACCAGAGGGACAGGGGACCGATCACCTCCCTGGTCCTGCTGGCTTCCCTGACACCAGCCAGGATGCCGACGGCCTTCACACCCATAGAATTGCCTTGGCGATTCTTACTCCCTTAGCTCGTGTTTAGAAGACGGGGGTTCAAGTCATCCCTTCTTCCCCGAAAAGCATATTCTGGGAGGTTCTGTCTCTCAGCATTAGGTGGCAGCCAAGTGTCGGCCGCCGCGATGGCCGCGGGTCCGGGGAGGCCGCGTTGGCTGGAGAGCTCAGTCATCTCTCAGAAGTGAACTGGGTCTGGCGCCCGGAATCGATCCCGGTTCCATGTCCGTGCCCAGAACACTCTGCTGAGGGCTCGGTAGTGGAGATGGGGCAGACATATGCTTTCTGTTATGCTTAAACATGGAATTCTGCATTTTAGGAGTAAACTCTCATGCTTTTACTGAAAACTGTTCAAATAAGAATGTCCAAAACGAGGAGCCATTGATGTACCCACTGACTGGTAAAATGCACTGATTTCAGAACTATATTATAATGGCACTCCTTGCTCAGCCCAGACCAAATCCATTCTCTCCTGAGGCTTTCATGTTCCCTTTTCCGTACCACTGTGCTTTTCCACCCCAGTTTACTTGCATTCCTCCAGCCAAGTCCAGTACTTTTCAGTGCTTGAGAAATGAGAGAGCGAGGAGAGATGGGAAACCAAGGCTTCAGCAGGACACAGGGATTTCCTCCTTCATTATAGAAAAGTCTGTTCAGAGAGGACATTGGCAGATTGGTGAGGTGGGAGCTTATCTCTTGAGTATACAACAGCAAATTTGCTGTCAGTGCAGAATACAAAGAGAACCAATTCGAATTTGAAGGTGCATAAACTCCAAGTACAAAAGTTGTCTCTGTTAAAATTTGCTTCCATGACAATGGCCACATGCTCAAAGCACCAGCCTGGTCCGTATCATCACAGATCCTATCCTAGCAGTTCCAGGGCTGAGAGCGCAGCTGAGAAGCTGTTTGGTGCCACTATGATTAACACAATCAGAGGACAATGAATAGTGGTAACAAGAGAGATTGTGTTAAGAAGACACCTGCTCCCCAGCTCCTGACAACTCTGAAATGTTGAAAGAACGCTTGTTACTAAAATTGATGCTACTTTGTGACGGATTTAGTGGCATAGGCCCCGAGCTGCTTCACAGCCAGGATAAATGCTTTGAAATTACTTTTTCTCATAGCTCTATCTGGACTCAGACAGAATGCATTTCTTATAAACTGCCTACTATGAACCATGATCTCAGACCTCCATGTGACAAAACCAATTTGATATTAAAATGTGTGCAAGTTAAGTGGGTCCATCAAGATGCTAAGCGCTTCCTGCCAAGGGAACAGGCATCTTACATTCTTGCTGAATTCAATACAGCCATTGGACAATGAGCATTTTACAGGATGGAGTCTTAAAAAGTGCTTAGGAGATTTGGAACTGTATTAAAATGGTGACTGGGGCCTCCTTTCTACCTTGCACTGAATACAAGATTAAATGACTAGTGGTGTAATTAAAAACTTTTTGATTATCATGTGAGAACTGCTGTCTAAATCCCTGGTATGTTCTTAAGATAGTTGCTTATGTCATCACTACACACAGCTCTCAGAAACCCCAAGAACTCTAGCCATGCAATTGGATCAGTTCCCTCTAGCACCGAGATGATTCATATCAGGAGAGTGCAGTTCAGAGGGTGGGGAAGGCATTAAAGATGTAGATTTTTCAGTATCAGGTTGCAGCTGGTGAGTGGACTCTGGGGTTACCTGTTCTGTGGCACTGCACAATTATCAGGAAGGGAGAGTTTCTATTATTCTCTGAGTTTCACATTTAGGAGGATTTACACACTTGTTTTAAGTGTGTAACTTCAGGTGTTCTGAATTCTCCCTTTACAGATTCTCCCCTCTCCCCCCAAAAAAATCTGTTAACCACCATTTCATATGAAAACTTTGTATCTAACTAACTGCAATCTTCTGAATCATCACCCAAATTAGATTCCAAAGGCGGCCTCAGACAGATGGTATGTCTACTGCTACGGCTGCCTATGGGCAGAGCACCATATGCACTAGCCCTCTTCTTCCACTCCTATGTCAGCCATACCCTCTGAGTTTAAAAGTGCCATCTCAGACCTGTTTGGAGCAATTACAATGAAGTAGATGACAAGCAAAACAAATTCAGTTACACCACACTAAATTAGTGTCATCATTCTAGCAGGTCAAACAAATTGCCGTCAAGACTGCACACAGCAGGTCAAGCTATTTGCCATGTATCCTTGTGACAGGAAATTTGTAACATACTGACAGCATTATATACAAGGAGAGCTGAAGAAACTAGGTAGGACCTAGGCTCCAAAAGAGAAAGACAGTAAGGAATCTTTATGACATGGAGAGGGTTGTATAGATCAATATTGGCTGCAAATAAAGAACAATACTATTGAAGTGACTAAGATTAAAGAGTAAAAATTAAATGGGAGGAAAAATCCCTGCTTTTTCTACAAAAAAAAGAAAAATCTTTATAAGAAAAGAATTTTTGATAGGGCATTTCAAATGAGCTTTTCTTTAAGATGCCCACAATTATTTTGTAAAACATTTCCAGAAACTTTGATCTAAAGACAAAAGCTCCAGATATACCTCTAATATTATTGTATGCTGGAAGCGACAATTCAAAATACAAAGCTTGCAAATGTGAGATTACCAAGGGCAGAAGAATTTAGGACATATATATATATATATATATTCCAAAAGTAGGAACCAAAATACCCATCTTCTGCTGTATTCATACCAGGAAATTTTTTATTGCAATAGAGCAGAAATCTGGGACACAAAGGCCCAAGATAATTACACACTGGTCCCGGTACTCACACGCTTTTGCTTGCTCTTAAAAAGTATCCCTAGAGAAACAAGGTCCAACAGAGGATATGTGAGCAAAGAATCTCCACACTAATGTGAGGAAATGAAAAATGACAAAGTACATAACCTGAAAATTCAGAGACAGCAGGAATATGGTGATTAAAGGAAGGAGAACATAACAGTCCATAAGAGAAAATAACAGGCTGAACAGGCATTTTTCTAATACATAAGAAGAGCTACAAAAGACAGGCCATCTAAAGGTATGTTTTCACACCGATCTTGCAGCTGCATTATGGAATAAAAGGAAATATGGAAAATAAGACACACACTGATGACAGATAAAATCACACCAGAAATGGAACAAGAAGGAGAAAAAGAGAGAATCATTAAAAAAATCCCCACCAACCCACAACTGGTGCAGAGGCCTGGAAACAAAATTTATTATTGGTAATAAAGTCTTCATAGTTTTTGATGTCTGCAAGGCATGAATAAAATCTATAGGAGTCAGAAAATAAAAACACAAAAAGAGACATTAAACACAACAACAAAACTCCAAATGTCTTCCCAGAAGAGAAAAAAAGACCTCATTACAGCAGCAGCTTCAGTGTGTTAAGAACAATAATGCCTCCCACTGTCCACAAAAAAAAAATCCATAAAAAACTACAACTTACTACCTCAGTGCTCCCGCCAACAAAAGGGCTCAGGAGCACCTGGAATCTGGAGCTGCATCCCAGGTCCTACCTTCAGAGAACTGACACTGTCCAGGGTCTTTCTCCTCCATCTTCTGGGGACTTGCATCATCGGCCTGCAGATTCTTCTCGCCCATTGCTTGCAGTTTCTCCAAAGCCTTCCTCACCTTGCTCACTTCTCCATGGCAGGAGCAGGAAAGCTGGAGCAAGAAAAATACAGGAGACGATCAGGACACGAAAGAAATAACTCTATTCCCCTGAACTTCACCTAGTGAGGCAGGGTTCTCTCTGCTCAGGTAGGAGTGTTTTTTCTCCTCTCAGTGATTCCTAAAAATATTTGCTCTCCCCCCCGCACCCCACCTTTCCCCCTCTGTTCTGAGAACTTTCCCCACCGCCCCTCTGACATATCCCAACAAACGCTTCCTGACAAATCGTTTCCCACTCCCTCCCCTCATAGCTTCCAGCAGAGCCCTTACCCACCTTTCAGCACCTTCTCACATAACCCTTCGCTCTCCTTTAGTGCCTTCCACAAGAGCCTTGCCCTCCCCTAGAGCCTCCTGGTAAAACCTTCCCCCCTCTTCTTTTGCATGACCCCCTAACAAAAAAAACCCCAAACAAACACCCAAACAAACAAAAACCACGTTACCTCACTATTTCCTCGATTTTATCGACAAAATCTTTCCCTCTCCCTCCCCTCAGACATGAAGACAAGCTGCTCCCCTCCCCTCAGGTTTCTCCACCCAGCGTTTCCCGCCTAAACTTACCCTCTCCTCAGCGGTTCCCGACTGAAGCCTTCCCCCTTCCTTCCCTTAGCGCCTGCCTCTCTCCCGGCAAAACCCTTTTTTCCTTCTTTTTTTTTTCGGTGCTCTTCAGCACAGCCTGCCCATGCTTCTCCCCTCTGCACTCCTCACGGAAACCCTCTTGCCTTGGGCCTCCTCTCAGCCATTCTTGCTAAACTCTCTCTGGCTGGCTGCAAGGCCAGCTCCTTTGATACTTCTTATTCTGCAAAGACCTGCAAATGGTCTAGTAGTTCTGGGATATCTGCTTAATGAATTAATTACCTGAATGTGCCTGTCTACTTTTACAAAGGGTCTATGGGTCAATGCCCAGACATTTCCTCTGGATGAGTCTTCCACCCCTTCTGGAGGGGTTTTCTTGGTGCACTGTATAAAGGCTCTACTGCACTGTGCTATAATTTACATCTCAGCAAAGCGGGCTGAAAATACTGCTAGTGAATTTTAAATGACAGCAAAACATGGGGTATGAACTTGCTGCATCAAAAAAACATTCTTCCAGGTGAAAAAAAACCCAAGGGTCTTGGGCATTTTTTTTCCTTGGATCAGGTCACACAATGCTTAAAAACAAGAGATGTAGTAACCAGATCTATGATGAAGCAATACCAGTCAGGATGTTATTTGCTCAGCCTAAATCTTCGAAAGACCCCATCTAAGCATCACTCCTATAATTCCTAAGCCTTTAACAGGAATGTGACACAGTTATTTGCCTCTTTTTCTCCTTTCAGCCCACTTTTCTTTTGGAACATACTGGCAAAACAGAGCAGCAGTTTGCAGTCTTCTAAGACTACAACTCCAGGTCTCCATGGAAGCAAAATACCAGCTTTCACTTGCAACTCCAAATAAAGCCCAGCAGCCTTTCCTTTTATGTACCACAAAAAAAATATCATAATGGAATTAAGAGAGATCCTTTGCTTAAGGCACAGACTGTTTCCTCCAGAAGATTCAAAGTTCAGATCAGGCTGAGCTTGAGCTGCTCACATTTAACAGTTGTTTTCCTCACTTTTAGCACAGGGCAAGGGGAAAAAATCTTGGTAATGAGCATATTGATCTCCATTTTAACTCCTGTGGAAATGCATATGGCTCAGTACTGGAAATTACCGGATAAACACAGGACTATATACTATATAAGAGAGTACCATATGGATTTTTCAGAACCCAGGTACTTCAATGTTAATATGGAGAACACGTAGTTGCCTTAGAAGCTATTTCCACTTTTCCCCAAAGCATTAGGTGCATAGCAGCCAGCTTCTTGGCAGTTATAAATCAGCATACTGCTACTTCTTTATTGCTGCCTGGACAGGTCAGGATTGATTGGAACTTTACGAGGTACTCTGCATATTTTGGGAATTGCTGTCGGTAGTGGATAAAGCTGTAACTGTGGAGTCTCACAAAGGCTTCTGGGAGTCAATATCAAGTCTACATACACGTAATTTTCCCCACTATTGCCAGAAAGGAGTATCTATACTCCTGATGAAGGAATAAAACCACAGTTATAAATGGGTCAGCAGATGTTTTGCTTAAGGTCACATAAAGTAGGGAATACAATGATTTTCTTTTCCTGACACCAAGATGCATCCAGTAAGAACTTAATCCACTGAAAATGAATGGGAAACTCTAAGATACTGTTTCCCACAGCCCATTTATAACGCATGGAAAGGAAAAACCTGATAAAAATAATCCTTTAGAGACTTACAGAATTTCCTCCATTGGGATTTACATTCTTGTTCTACGTATTTTGCTCTTGTCTCTCCTCTGTTCAGCATGCTGTTGCAATGCCATCCACAGAGACAGATGCATGAAGATGTGAGATGACTACAAATAGCCTCTCTATAGTATCTATGAGATGCTGTTTTAGCAGGTAACTTTATCCTATCAATACCTGCAGAGGTGTCTTACCGAAGACAGTCATTTACAAAACTAAATTAGATTTGGTGCTCAGTTTCCTCAGACTTCTATCAGCGTCCCCACCATGAACACTGCTGGCTTGATGAAGCAGCTTGAATTGGTAAACAAAGGTGGACTTTAGAACTAAGGGCAGCTCATTCAAGGTCAAATAAGGATCCTTTACATTCAAAACCAAAGGCTACTGTAATTAATAGTGGTGTCTCAGTGAGTTTTCATACAAAATTTCACATCTGGCTTCCTGTATCTGAAAGTTTGAAGTCATCAGCTTGAGCGTTGCAGCTGTTTTCCCCCTGCTCTTGAGCATGCAGATCATGAGCCCCTTGTACCAGGTGCTGTGACCTCCTGCTTGATAGAAATGTTTTAGGTTGGACCAGATGATCTCTCTAGCCCAACCTTTAGGGTTTTTTTACTAGTGTGGACAGTACTATCAAGTTCAGGCAGCAGAAGGGATTGCCCAGAGAGGTTGTGCAGTCTCCATGCCCAAAGGTTTTCAAGGCAACAGTGGATACAGCCCTGAGTAACCCGGTGTGATCTCACAGCTGACCCAGCTTTGAACAGGAAGCTGAACTTGATGTCCTCCAGAGGTCCCTTCCAACCTGAATTGCCCTGTGAACCCTTAGTCTAAACCTCTAGTAAACAAAAATCAAGTATTCAGACAACAAATCTCTTTTAATTTTCCAATTAATGTTGTCATGATTTTACAGTAGGCAATAGAGTATTATGATGATCAGTCTTTGGGCAGAGTTGCTCACTTTGAGTCAAACAAGATCCTGAACCATTAAATATTTGTGATGTTTTAATTTCTTTTCATTATTCTCTTCATTTATTAAGATTGATGCCAAGGTGGTACAAGGCTCATTATTTATACAGTTGCTTTTCACATCTGGCAGTTCATGACATGATGAAGAACAAAACAGTAACACTGGTTGACAGAAGCTGACAGAGATACACAAAATCAGTGCCACTCTTACTAGTCCTGTGCAGAACTGGCTACAAGAAAGACTGACTTGAAACCTTTAAAAGACCTTTAACCCAAATTTACTCTGTTTAAAATCACTAAAATCCAGGCTGCCTTTTCTTTAAGTAGTCATCTTCTTAGGGATAAAAATAGAAAAATGATGACATCGTCCTTCAACATCAACGAATGACACCATCTTTCTGTTGCTGTGATGCTAGCTCTTGTCAGGCTGCTTAAATCAAGTACATTGGCAAGTTAACAGAGAACACTTTAGAGTCAGGAATAACAAGAAATAAAAGGTATTTCTGCCTGATGATACATAGACTGTCAGTTTCTCAGCCACTCTCAAATAATTTAAAGGATTATGATTAGCACAAATACTACAGTTTAATTAAGGATTCCATACACTTTCTATATTTACCCTCTACTAGCAAGTTGATACTTCACAAACTACTTTCACAAAGAAAAGTGTACGGGTTCATCCACCAGTCGTAAACATTTACACCAAACAGATCACACATGAAAGGGATGTATTTCAACAGCAATACCCCTTTACAGAAAAAGCTGTCCCCCTACTTTTGCTTTAGGTGCTCAGTTTAAGTGATTAAAAAGTCAGGTTTTGTTACACCAGCAGTCACCTACGTACAAACAACATGAAATAAAAACTAGCTCGCTAAATGAATACCTATCAGATGGTAACAGACTCTTATTTTGTGTACGTATTAAAGTTCAAGTAATGATCAGCCTAAGTTTGTTTCAAAAAACCCCCCAAACAACCCAACAGCCACTAGTTTCAGAGACAAAAAACACTCGGGGAGATGCAGCTGTCTATGGAGACTACAAGAACAGATATACCAATAGAAGTGGGACAAGTTCTCAGCACTAAGGCACAATAGAAGTAATACTAGAGTATGGCTAAAACCTTACTTACTACAGCATTGAGTGAGCAGTTAAACGGGGAGTGTTCCTACGCTCAAAACACCCGGCTACAACATTAGTGAGTTCTGTGTTTAAGAGGCTTTTACCTTAGTGTAGCTGCACACAGCGTTCCTAAGAGATGGGATTTCAGAGGGCAGTGAAGGTGCCCATCTACATCGCACTTATTTTATAAGTAAGGGTTGGTTCCTACTAGCACAACAACATGGAACTTTCATACTAAACTTGGCCCTTTAGCGTTGCTCTTTGTGGAAACTACCCATATGACAGATATAAAGGGAGAAAAGCTGCTCCAGACAGCGTATGATCTTGATGCGTCGCCCGAGCCAACCAGAAAACCCCCGTTGTTTTTCAACAGCATCCAGTCTGGGTCCCAGAACTTGTCAAACCAGCACAAGGCACGACACAAAACCCACTTAAGTCACAAGATTTAGGTGGGCTTTGGATCAAACACACGCTTAGCTATGGGGTTTGTGGTTCCACCGGTCCGTTCTCCCACAGAACTGAAACAACTTCCCTCCCCTTCAGGAAAAAAAACCAAGCACGCATCTAAGAGCAAGGGAACTTAGGCATAGGCTTAAAACACAGTCTTCTCAAACAGGCCCCCTGTCAGAGCTGTCGCTTGCTTTGCAATCAGGCATTTTGCTGGCACTTGTGGGCCCTTGCTATTATTTCCGTTTAATCCGCTGAGATCCCGTGAGCTCGGTAACCACGCGTGGCTCAGGCTGAACACCCACCCCAGGAGGAAGAAGAGCTCCAAGTACTGGGGGAAACCCGAAGCCTGGAGGTTAGGGAAAAGCAAACCCAAGACACCCAACGCTCCAA
>VZTU01006312.1:184830-223567 GCA_013400835.1 Zapornia atra | reverse complement strand
CCCGCAGCCCCCGACGGATGGTCCGCGGGTGCCCCGAGCTCCGCGTCCCCCCGGTAAGGGCCGGCACGGGGCTGGCTCGGTCCCCTCCCCACCCCCCGGGGCATTGCGTGGCCGTCCGGCGTGGCTCTGCGCTGCTCTGGCCGCCGCAGCTCCGCGCAGGCTCCCCGGGGACCTGCATCCCGAAAGGGGAAGGGAACCGCGGTCCGGCCGGGAGGGCGACTCTGCCCTGGGGGTCGCGCAACCAGCAGAGACTTAGGGCAGGGCAGCGTTGCGGAAAGTTACGGAGCTCCCCTCCGGCTGAAACAGGCCCTTCAGGCTACGGGATCTTTTCTAAATGGCAGCGTCTGCAGCCCTGGGCTGATTTAACCCCTTAGGACTGGAAACTCTGAGAAACTTGGCAAGGATGGAACGCGGGGAGAAAGACACGAGTCGCCCAGGAGGTGAGCTGAAAGCGATAAAGCTGTGGGTCTTCATTACACAGTAGTCTGGATCCACAGGACAAAGATACTCCCCTTGTTCGGTGTTCTAACAAAAGCCATTTTTTCCCCTCTCCCCAGCAGGACCAACCCCCAGCCCATCCAGTTGTTCTAGAGCCAGCTGTTTATTTCACAGCCCAGAAGAGGGCTGAGGGAGACAGAGCCCTGCTCTATGCTGACATTGCACCATCACGCCTTCTGAAGGACCTTGAAAGATTTACAGACTTGCCTGAATGTACAAACAATCTAATGAAGTGAGCTAAGCAACCACTGGAGATTCCTTGAATAGTTAAACTGGGAAAAGCTACTGTGAGTCATCTTGGGTCCAAGTTGCAGGTTTCATTCCACACAAAAAGTGGTGGTGGGGAGGGTTTTATTTGTGTTTTGATCAGGTTTTACAGTGTCCTATTCCAGTATTTATAGCAGAACATATATTTAACTTGTGAAGTGTGAAGTAACAGCTACCATGTTACCTGGTTAAAAACCCCAGAAACATGCCTAAACTCAGAGAGCTTTTCTTCACTGCATTACCTGTTTGGAAATACAAGATCTAAGCTTTCTTGAAAAGTGTTTATTGTCTTATAGAAGTTTAAATACAACAAAAATAAAATTCTGAAGCCTATTTTTATTTCATAACCTAAACAAAAACCACCCCCAAATCATATACCTTGGTGTTTGCTGCGAATTACACTTTGTATATATTCAAGTGATGGGGAACTTGTTCAAATAGTTTTGTTTTCTAGGTGCATTGAATATCAAAATGACCAAATGGTCTCATGACAGACACCTTTACCTGCATGAAAGACTTGCTTTTTTTCAGTGTATTGTTTCTTAAGGAAATCTTGAAACATCATTTAATAATACCAAGCATTAGAAGTTATTTGCACATGTAGTTTTTAACCCAAATTTAATGTTGAGGGGGAGGATATCTGCTAGTTGAAAGTTACTGTAAGTATCTTTTGATACCAAGAGGTATCACTAGGAATCCATGAAAAAAATTAGGATCAGCACAGAAAAGGATGCTAAAGGTGTAGTAATGGCTGCTGACCTTGGAAAACACTTGGTTATCACAGAGTAGGAGGTGCTGTGCTGCTGAAGGCACTTCTTGGTGGCTGAGGCAAACTTACCTGTAGAAGTTCCAGTTAGGATGCAGAAGTGAAACTCCATCAGCCCTTCCTGAGAAACATGAGGGTTTTGAGGAGACACTTGGGGTCAAACCAAGCAAGTTTTGGCTCCTTAAACTTCGTGCCGTTCTCCTAACTACTGTTAGGAGCTGACATTGTTTCAGCGATGAGGGAAGGGATGTGGCACCAGCCTCTGATGTTACTTATGCAATGCACTGAGTTCCTCTGGTGAGAGATCCAGCAAAAGGGCCTGGCTTTTGGTACAGGAAGAGAAAAGGGTTGGCACAGCTGCAAAGGCACCTGGGCTGCATGTACCACACCACTTGGCTCTGGACTTAATTCCATACTTGCATTTGAAGTTGGAAAGAAGGGAAAGATAAGGTAACCAGAGAGAGCTCATTTCATGGAAAGCTGTGGAAGCCTCTTCAAACGTCTTTCCCTGAAAAGCTGCCAAAGTTACCAGGAATTGGAATGGATAACCATATTCTTCCCTTTGGGCAGGGCAGCAGTATAATTGCCCACTGACTCCTATGTAGCCGTTGACATTCTATGATCAGAACAATGGGTTCTGTGCTTATGGGCTGGAACTGGTTTGTCGTTGAACTGAACTGACCCAGATGCTCATGGAGTACATCCTTGTGCCCTCACTGTCATCCTCAGGCCTTCTGGCTTACAGCTGTATGCTAGTGCTGGAGTCCCACGGTCTCCTTTCTAACAAGACATCCAGATAAACAGTCCTTTGCTTTCCAGATGCAGAAAGTGGGTATATCCTTTCTATATGCACTGATACTCTTAACACTAAAGCAGCACAGAGTTAGCAAGACTGTCAGGCTTCACTCCAAAGGCATAAAATTGGCACAGAGAGATGCAGGGTGAAGGGAAGAGCCATGCATTCTTGCACGGTGCACCCTGAAGTGATCACTCCCTGGCATGCCTATACTCCCTCAAAGTTAAGTTAATATTTAATCCTTAAAGTTTTAAAACAGTCTCAAACTATGTAGAACGTAAACAATAGTCATCCTCAGAAACATCTGTCTTAAGCAAGTCATACAGATAATTAGAAACATCCTTGGTTTGGGGATATGCAGGCAGTTAGGACCTCCAGCATGCAAGGGCTCAGGGCATTTTTGCCAACTATTTCAGATGTCTTATGGAAAACATCTCATTAAACTCCTATTAGATTGTCACATTTTAACCCCTGAAAGATGCCATGTAAATGAAAGAGCCTAATACATAGGTTTCCAAGAAGTGGATTACAGAGAAGTAGGCTTCATTAAGCAGAGATTTCATTTAACTAATTGATAGGCATATGTTTTCCTCATCTCTGCCTTTATTTGTAAGGGCACAGAACGTACTAGTAATTCTCCTAATCTGGGTAAAGACGTGGCCAAACCACTTAATACTTTGACATCATGTGAATCCTGGAAATATACTTGTTTACAGAAACCTGATCTACACCACTGTGATGGAGTCCAAAGGAAAACTAAGAGAAACCATCAAAAAAAGTTTGTGACAACATCACAGGTTAACCACACCTTACCCTGCACTGCATCCTGTAGCCGTGTGCTCTGTCTCTAAGCAAAAGGCAATTATTTAGGCAAGAGACAAGCAAAACCACATGCTTTGGCTTGGTCAGTCTGCCAGCCCTGGCTCCCTATGAACACTTTGTCTCATTGTTTGCTCTCTTAGTAATCCAGCTGCTGCCTAAGACCTTCTTCTGTGCCCAAATCTGCAACAAAACTCAGCCGGGACTTCCCGCATCCTGCTCCAGCGGTTCCCTACTCTGGCAAAACACCGTTACTTGCTTTAAGGAGTGAACCCCCAGGCAGCATATCAACATCAGTGACATCCCCTACTGCTTTATGGGCCTTCAGACAGACCCAGCACCACAGGTTTAGTGCTTTCCAAGTTTCTCCTCCACTGGGTTTGCCTCCTGTTTCGTCTCCTGTTAGAGGAACAGTGAACTAGTATTAAAACAGGGGCAGGTTGCTGTAGGCCAGATGAGGAGCATTCACCACCCACAGCTAGCAATTTATGCAACACTGCTAATTTTAGTCTTGGGTACAGCCAGGGCAGACAATCCCTAAAGCAGGGATGCTTAGTTCCCAGCTCAGGGCAGCATGCGACATATGGTTGCTAAAGCATCCTCCTAGCAGGGAGCTTCACATTCAGGGCTGAGTTGCTGCAGTTCCCTCCAAGTCATAACTTTGAGGATTACTCATCCTAGACATGCAAAAGCAGAGAATTTGCCTCTTAATTTAGATAGCTCCTGCAGCCTCTCTGAATCAGCATGCAGTCTCACCCACACCGGGGTTCTGTTCCCAGCGCTTGATTCACTCCCAGTAAGGTCTGAACCTACACACTCTGACAGTCACAGGCTAAGGAAGCATGGAAGGGGAGTGAATGAAATTCAGCAGTAACTGTACTACATATCTCACTGGAGCAGCTTAGGTGTGCCAGTGTGATGCTCACGCCACAGACTGTGCTGGTCATTGATCCTGCTGTGGAACAACAGCATCGTACCAGCCCAGCTGAGAACTGGAGCCATTTTTGATCAGGACACATCTGAACCAGTAACTGCAACTCTGGTTAATCTATTCTGACTGTGCTATCTCTAGCAGACATGGGATGCTGAGAAGTGTTGCATCACACAGCACAGTGGGTAACATGAAGCACCAACACAATGTTAAGCATTTTGAGTCATTCTGGGTATCTTACAACCCATTATAGCTTTATGGTGATCTCCTCAGTGGGCTATATGAGCAGCTATGGCTCTTGGCTCACAGACACCTTTTCCTAGACTCCCTGCAACAGCCTCTGGCACCTTTGCTTACTCTGCCCACAGAGACACCAAGCACTACGATGAGCACAGAGCCCCCAGAACAGCATCTGCCTTCCCTGGAGCTGGATGCACACACTGAGGCCTGGATACCTCCACACTTAAAGCAGGGAGGGATACAAACAGGGAAAGGTCAGAAAACTAATTATAAATTGGAGGTTTGTTGAAGGTCTCCAATGAAATAGTTTAAAAAGTAGCTGGACCACTCCTGAATTTCTGATCTGGGAGAAAAAGCAGTACACAGAGGAAGCTCTGCAGACTGAATGCTGCTTTCCAGGCCTGAGAAACACTGAACTAAAGCAAACAGGGAGCCAAAATCTCTGATCTTTTATCAGGTTATGACATTCAACTACAAGCAGCATTTGATGAGTGAGGTCCCCAAGTCCAGGACTGCTGACATGGTGATGAGGAAGCAGCTCCAATGATGTGTCTCACACAAGGTAGGAGATTTGACAGCACTGCCCTGATCATATGACTAAGCCAGATCTCAGGCTTTGAGATATCATGAGGAAGTCCATTCTCCTTTCATCTGCCTCCACTTTAAATTCCAAGAACTCCAGATGACTCATTCCTCCTTTCTATCTGAGGTCAGGCAAGATATGTTTTGGAGACCAAGTAAAGCACCACAGATTTCAATCTATGGAATCAACAGAACACAAGAAATACCCAACTTGCTCATGAAAACCTAGACCTATTGGGAAGGAGAAAAATTTATCTTAGATCCCTGTCAATTGTTGGGAGACTAGGAGAAGCTGAACAGGCTGAACAGCTGACTAGGATGGGATTGCATTAGTTGAGCTCCAGATCCTTCATGTCTACCATGATGAATCCTCATCATTTTTTTTCCCTCCCCTCCTCCTGTGCACCAAGTTTTATCCTTAGTAAGCCTTTCATGTTTGTTTGGGAACCCTGAAAAACCTATGGCACCTAGAGAGGAGCTAAAAGCTGAGTGAATATCAGGAGGATGGGAGGGAGGAGCTGATGGGTCTGAGAGGCAGAGCTGGGACATGCTCTGATATATTCTGCCAATAGCCTGATGTCTGCTCCCATCCTGCTGCTTGCATTTGGAAACTTCAGGGAGGGGATAGTTTGGTCTTTCCCTGACTCTGTTTATGTCCCACTGGGAGCAGCCACACAACCAAAATGCTACACAAAAGAATTTCCCATCCAAGGGATGGGCAGCTCTGCCATGAAGCACTTCATTCACTGCTTGTCTTGGCTCAGGCCAGCCCGCATCTCTGGGAGCCCAGGGTGCAGCAATGTCAAGACAAGATGCAGAACATTAACAGAGAGGCTCCAAGCCCAGCAGGCAGTCACAGCTCAAAGCCAAAGAGCAAGCTCTACAGGGTTCTGCTGAGTGACCAGGAAGGGGCTCTGCACCAGGAAGGATTCGGTCATTCCTACACCCACCCCTCACCAGCTGGCACACGGTCATTCCTGTTGGTGCTCATGGTTAGTTGTCCCCTACATTAGTACAAGCAGGCTGACTGCCTCCCTGCCTTGCTCTGATGGGAGCACAGGGTGTTTTAAAGAACCACTACTGAGCAAAGCATTGTATGAAGACAGATTTGTTTGTATTAGCAATCAGTCAATAAAGTCCAGGGACCAGTTCAGGAGCCCCTCTGCTGCCCAAGGTGTTAAAAAAGGGAAAGACTCTCTGGCTGGGGAGGGGATAGGGAGAACAAGAGGGGGAAGAACACCAAAAAAACCCAAAATCAAACAGTGCTTCTAAGAGAAGCAGCAGGACAAAGTCATTCCTAAAGTCTGAGAGCACTTCCATGCTCTGGAGAGGCAGTGATGGCCCCACGCACGTGGATGTAATGCACATCTGCAAGCACCCTGCTCAGTGCCTGCAAGCACCCTGCTCAGTGCCTGCAAGCATGCTTCTCTCCTCCTGCCTCTGTCCCAGGCAGTGTTTAATACAGGAGCCAGGTCCCAGGAGGAGTTACCATCCCCTCATTCCTAGCGCATCGCGTTTCCCTTCGGCACCTTTCAGTAGTAGTCGTCCTTCTTGCCATCAGCTCCCTGTATGCCTGCATGGTTCTTCTGGTCTTGGACAAGTTCCAGGTCATCATTGTCATCCATCTCACCTCCATGATCCTCCTGGGTGCAGAGGGAACAAGCCAGGAATGAAAAGTCAGCAAGGCCTGGAAAAGGAGACCCTAACCAGCAGTGCACCACGCTGCTTTGGGCAGAGCTGCAGTACCATACCAGCCCAGCTTGGGAAACTAGGGAAACCAGGGCATCCATTGGCACTTCTAGGTCCAACAATTCAATGTACAAGCCAGGCTCTACACAGAGGGCAAGGATAGGTCCTGACATCAACTTTGCTCTGCTCACCCCTTTTTCCCCCTATCCCCTTCCTTCCCTAGGCAGCCCAAACCTTCTGTTCCTCTGCAATCATGTTGAAACTGCCAAAAAAAGCCAGCAGCAGCCACTCCCAAAGGGCAAGGAGAGGATAAACAAGACTGGATAAGGATCATTTCTATCTACATGAGCCAGAAGGCACCAGGATGATCCCTGGCACTCATGCCCTTGATCTTCAGCGGCCTCCAAACTTTCTCCCAGAGGAATGCTGGCTTGTCACTGACTACAGTAGCCCTGGGCTCTGGGACACAGCAAAAAATATCAATTTTCAGCCAAAACCAGGACTAGCTGCTTCCTGACAACTGTGGCCCAACCAATGCACCACCCTCCCCACTCTCCTCAAGAGAGGGACATCACATCCTTCTGCCACCCATGCTTTTGTTCAACTCACTGACTGTAATCCAATGACCCTTCTCAAAGCAAGGGTCTGCCCAGCTCTTCCTCAGACATAGGATAGACCCAGCAGGACCCGTGCAGCAGAAGACTACAGGGCTTGCAGCGAATTTCACACCCCAGGAACAAGCCCAGGGCGATGCCGGGAGAAACACATACTGATTTTGCCTAGGTGCACTGGCCCAGCTTGTAATTCACCCCAGCTGCATCTCAAGGTAAGCATTTCAAGGCTCAACTGCGTCAGGTTGATGAAGACAGAAATGAGGAGGGAAACCAGAGCATAAAGGGTACTCTGAACACCTGATAAAGAAGGGGGAGCAGAGGTAAGTGGGCTCCAGGAGACCCACCTCAATAAGCAGGCTGAGACAAACCTGAAGGCAGTCCTCACATCTGGTTTCCCAAAAGCCAAGTCATACCCGGCTCTCATCTACCAACATACCCAGGTAACAACCACACCAGAGAGGGAAAGAGGAAGAACCTTGGTGTCGTACAATTTCTTGCTCCTGATCTTCTTGATAGTCATCCATTGGGTCTTCCCTGGGCTTGGCAGGTCTGCCAGCATCCTGAAAAAATACAAGGAAGTCAGACACTGTTGCCACCACCCCAACCTACTTCCACTCTCTGCCAGGGACACAGCTGTCCTGCATTACAGCCCCAGGTCTGGAAGCCTGGGCTACAGATAGGAATCATGGGCATCAAAGAAAGAACAAGGTGACCCAAACTCCACTTGTACTGTCTCCACCCCATCTCTCTTCCCACCTCCTAGCAGCAACTCCCTAGCCCCTTCCGCTGTGGGCTGCCTGCAGCAGGAGGGTCCCAGGGCCAGGACCCTCACACATGCTGCTGCACCAAGTCATGGGACTGTGTGGAGCCAGCAAGTTATTTTGGGTAGAGCTTTAGGGAGTCCAGCACAGCCCTCGCTGAAGGTCAGGAATCTACATCACTATTTTTTCCCCACATTTTCACCAACCTTAAGGTGGTGTTACTCAGTTGATGCAAGCATCTCTCTCTTGTTTGATTTCATTGGCCTGGATTTTTCTTTTTTCCTCATTTAAACCCCACCTAATCTTGATTTTAGAGCCCAACAGAGAACACCCCCCTGTGTAACACAGGCACCGCTCGGCTGCTTGGCAAACCAAGCTACCGATTCCCTGAGCACAGCCTGGCTTCAGGCAGCAAGCAGCACTTTGCAGAATAAATGGATTCCATCTGCAAGCAGGCAAACAAGGAGGCAGAGCTCTCACGTGTTGTCACTGCTGCCAAGAGCCTGCTGCGTGCCTGCCCCAGGAACAGCAACGGCCACACTGACCAGGCACCAAGCACAGGCCATGTCACTGTCACTGTCTCTGGTTTTGGTGTCTCAGGAGCTTAAAAAGATACAGCAGCAGTAGCTGTGGAATGAGCCATCTCCTATCCAATGTCTCTCCAGGAGCTGCAGATGCTAGGGGCGACCCTAGTTCTGGTCCTGACCAACCTACTGGTTCTCAGAAAGAGGTTTCTCCTGCCTGCCACATCCCTCAGTGGGGTTATGGATCCATCCAGGAATGTGATGTTTTCCTTTCAGTCCTTAAGCTTTCTGCCTTCCCTCCTCCTCCCCATCCATAGCTGGGGACCTCTCCCTGGCTCCTGCTGGTTGCCTTGATGCCAGTCACCTTCAGCAGCTTCTCCTTAGACTCTTCTTTCATGCTGGGCTCCTTGAACTTCTCCGAACCTCCCACCTTCTCTTCAAAGTCAGGTCTCTCCAGCTCAGCTTCCTCAAACTCATCCTCACCTTGGTTGTTGGGATCCTGGGCAGGATCTGCAGCATCATCTGGCATCTGGACAAGAAAAGTCTCTTGTGAATACCAGACAGGATATTCCCTTGGGAGACAGAGGCCAAGGTGAGCCCAGCTTCACCAGCAAGCAAGAAGTGCTGGCTTGTACCACTTCAGCCACACCTCTTCAAGCACATTAGCAGTCTGAGAACAAGCCCCCCAGTCTTCATTATCTGAACCCCTCCAGAACCAAGGAGTTTGGAGTTGCACATTATAGAAACTTCTGGGAAAGCATCGACTTCAGTGGGACAGCTGGATTCTTGTTTAGAGCTAGTGATGCACCCAGGAGATGCCATGACAGCAGCACTTACCATTGGTTCCTGGACAACAGCCTCTTTTTTAGAGCGCACGTTCTCTTCTCTGTCAATCACTCCTGCATCTGCAAGAAAAAGGGACAGTTATCAGCACCCTCACTCAAAAGTCAGTGTCACCAGTAAAGGTTCCCCCTGCTTGGAAGCAGCTGTGTGGACTCTGTGCCGAGCAGGGATTCCTCTTGGCCTGCCCACAGGTGGAGGCAGGTGATGCTCTGTGTGTGTTTTCAGAGGAACGCTTCCTCAAGGCCATCTGCAAGAGTGCAGGACAAGCAGCACTGTGCTCCTGCTACAGCTGCTTCCATGTCCCCAGGGCTGGGGTGTGAGGATGTGTGTGGCTTCCCTCCCTAAGCCAGCCAGAGGGATCTTGATGGGCTTGAAAGGTGGGCCCAGGTGAACCTAATGAGGTTTAACACTGCAAAGTGTAGGGTCTTAAGCTTGGGCTGGAGGAATCCCAGACTCAGATACAGGGAGAAGGGCTCCTGGAGAGCAGCCCTGTGAGAAGGGCCTGGGGGTTCTGGTGGGGGAGACACTTCACATGAGCTGGCAGTGCTCACACAGCTTGGAAGGGCAATGGGATCCTGGGCTCCATCAGAAGAGGGTGGGACAGGGACAGGGAGGTGACTGTCCCTCTCTGCTCTGCCCTCATGAGGCCCTGGCTGGAGTCCTGTGTCCAGAGCTGGGGCCCCAATACAAGAAAGATGTGGAACTGCTGGAGAGGGTTCAGAGGAGCCATGAAGATGATCAGAGGGCTGGAGCATCTCCCCTAAGAAGAGAGGCTGCGGGAGCTGGGCTGGTTCAGCCTGGAGAAAAGGCTGTGGGGGGACCTCACTGCAGCCTGCCAGTCCCTGAAGGGAGCAGAGAAACAGAAGGGGAATCAGCTTGTTAAAGGGCAGAGACTGGCAGGACAAGGGGGATGGAGTGAAACTGGAGGAGGGAAGGGTTAGATGAGATACTAGGGAGAAGTTCTTTCCAGAGAGAGTGGTGAGGGGCTGGAACAGGCTGCCCAGAGAGGGGGTGGGTGCCCCATCCCTGGGGGTGTTCAAGGCCAAGTTAGATGGGGCCCTGGGCAACCTTGTGTAGCTCCAGGCCTGGAGGTTGGTGGCCCTGCCTGTGGCAGGGGGGTTGGAGCTCTGTGACCCTTGGGGTCCCTTCCAACCCAACCCAGTCTGTGATTCTATTCTATGATGTCCCTCACTCACTGACTGGCACATATAGTACAGACAAAAACCAGCTCTGAAGTCAGCCATTAACCTCTATTTTTCTCCTATCTTCTCTCATGCCATGTCAACACCTGGGCAGTATCTAGAGCAGCAGCAGTCCAGCCATGCAGCCAGTGAGACCCTCACTGGGAGCTGAACCAGACCACCGCAGGTCAGTATGTCAGCACCACCTTCCCCTCCGTTGGCACCCAGCTGCTGACAAGGTGACACCAGAACAAAAGGCAGGCTTCTGTGTCCTGTATGGGGACCTTCAGGGCAGGAGGAGAGTGCTAGTGAAAGGAAAATACAGCCTTTGCTTTCAAGTAAAGGCCTAATCCTCACTCTGAAGTGGATGTGGCTCTGACATGTCCCAGCTCTGGCACTCACCCCTCTGTCATCACACGGGCTGAACGCTTCTCCCCAGAGCATTAAAGCAGCCCATGAGACAGCAGTGCTCCCAACAGGGCAGCAGCATGGCCAGGGCAGTCAAGTCATTACTTTGGCTGTTAATTCCAATTAGGACACAGAGGTTAAATGTTACCAGTCCTCACGCTCCCCTCTACCTGCCATTAGGCCTTCTCAGTGCAGAATTCACTTTGATGTGAAGCAATTAGTTCAGCTCTTCTAAGGGGACTTGCTGAAAATAGGTCAGTGAAACATGGAACAGCAGTTAAACACGGCTCTGGGGAGTAGAGGAACCCCAACCCCCCCCTCTGAACAGGCATCCACGTGCACACTGAACCATTTCCATGCTGAAGGGAGAACTTCACCTGCACAGAGCAAATGATATGATAACCTGGCAGGAAAACACCCACCTTGGGTGGTTTCAGCCTCTTCATCTGAGACTCAGCTAGAACCCCTGGCCTTCATCTCTGCCCCATGACATCCCTCCTCTGCTCCAAATCCAGAGCCAGAATCCACTGTCAAGAAGCCAGGCTGAGATGATCTCTACACTGTTTAATAGGATGCAGGTCAGCATTGCAAATGAGATCATCCCAAGGATTTCAGCTCCCAGCTTTCCTGCCTCACTGTGTTCACAACTGCAGCAAAAACCAAATCAGCTACATGCAAAGCCACCCAGTCAGTCACTTGCCTCCTAGGGAACGAGCCTTCATCACAGCCACCTTTCAGTGCCTCGTTATGACAGCGCTAACGAGCTGACTTCCAGATCTTACAGGTTATTTCCTGAGAAACTGTTCCCCCAGGAATGAAAGGAAAATTGACTTAACTCACACAGATTTTAAATCCACTGCCTTGGGAATGTGTGAGGATGCAGGACAATGGGAAACAGAAATAGAAAGCTGCCCAGGCTTTTCGTTTGGCTGAGGACAATAATAGCACCATAAGTTTTCAGCAGCTACAAGGTTTTCCTTTAACACAAGCAGAAAGCTTTTCATGCTCCCCACTTTGACTGGCAATAAATCAGTGCTGTGCATCAAAGGTTTAGGGAGCCATACCCATTTCGAGTTCCTCATCATCCATCCTTTCCTTCTCGCCTTCCTCCTCAGCTACTTGATGCTCTTCCCCTCTGTTCAGACTGGGTGGCTGCAGGCTGCCTTTCTGCATCTCCTGCCCAGGTTTGGGGTCAAAATGAAGGCTCTTTGGGTAGCTGGGCACTTGTTCTTCATCCACCTGGGCATTCACTTTGTTAACTATGTCCTTCCAGCTGCAACGAGGGTACAACACAACACAAGAGCTCCTTTATAACAGCCAGCAGAGAAGCCGCCTCCAACACACACAGAAGTTTCTCCTCATTTAACTTCACAGCAAAACCAGCAGCTCCTGTTAGTTACTGTGCTATTTGCTTGAGACAGAACATTCACTATGCCACATTAGTACAAAGTAAGTTATGCTCTAAAACCACAATTTACTGTAGAACCACTTTAATATCACTTGTACATCCTCTCCACCGAGCAATAAACTCCAGTTCTAAATAGGTAACTGGCTGACATCTCATACACAACACAGATAAACCAATCCAAGGTTTTGTTTGGGGTTTTTTAAAATCCAAACCCTAAGTCCTCTTTTATTTTTACCACCTTAATTTCAAATGAAGATGCTACTGAAGTAAAACTGTAGAGTTTTGGCCTGGGAGGAGAAAAAAAGCCCCTTTCAAAATAAACAGGAAAGCTGCAATGCAAAGCAGGCAATTCCCATTGTCTGATTATTTTTGCAAAGCTACAAGCTACTTACAAAGCTTTGCAGCTGGGGTGAATACTTCACCCAGCACCCATTTATAAACCTTCCCCAGAGCATGCTCGTCCCCTGTACAGACCCCAACCACAAACACAGAGTCAGCTGAATGTAACTGTTCATATATTGCTTTGGGGTATTTTTTTTAGTTGAACATGGGAAAAAACATTTCATTTCTTTATTCAGTGAGGAAAACCATGTTCTGATATGATTTACTACATCTCCTACCACCTCCCCAATGTTTTAATTCACCTGCTGACCTGCAGAACCAATTCTTCACACAGAGCTTGCCCTGAGAGGTCAGGCAGCTGGGAGCAGGAATTCCCTCCTCTAATGGTTCCACCTCAAAACACACTTGTGATGCCTACATCTATGCCTGCTTCCTTCTCAACCTCAGAGGGACAATGACTTGATACCAAGGTACACACCAAATGCAGCATGTCTTACACTAATGTACCCTGCCTGCAGTTGCACAGCTCTGTGGATGCCCAGACAGAGGCTTGACAGCAGAGTATGCTGTAGTGTAACACCCTTCTGCTGCATGGAAAGGAGCCAGAGGTCAGAGAAGCAGCAGAGTATCTTTGTATTAATTGGAATGAAGCCCTGAAAAGCCCAGAAGGAAGGGCTGCTCCTAAGGAATGTGTTCTTCCCAACTATCCTCACTCTGGGAAACCTTCAGAAACAGAGAAGGGTAAAGAAGAGCTGGGCTTGTTTGGGGGAGCTGGGCTTGTTCAGCCTGGAGAAGAGAAGGCTGTGGGGGGACCTCATTGCAGCCTGCCAGTCCCTGAAGGGAGCAGAGAAACAGAAGGGGATCAGCTTGTTAAAGGGCAGAGACTGGCAGGACAAGGGGGATGCATAAAAGCTAAAGGAAGGAAGGTTTGGATTAGATATTAGGGGGAAGTTTTTTACTGAGAGAATGGTGAGGGGCTGGAACAGGCTGCCCAGAGAGGGGGTGGGTGCCCCATCCCTGGGGGTGTTCAAGGCCAGGTTGGATGGGGCCCTGGGCAACCTTGTGTAGCTCCAGGCCTGGAGGTTGGTGGCCCTGCCTGTGGCAGGGGGGTTGGAGCTCTGTGATCCTTGGGGTCCCTTCCAACCCATGCCATTCTATGATTCTATGAAGGGATGAAATCCCAGTAAAAGGGAGTTGCAAAAGTGACTGAAACCCAGAATTTTAACCTAAGTTATCACCAGTGCCAAGCAGGGTCGCTGCTTGGTCCAGCCTGTCCTGCTCCATCAGCCAGCTGAGATTTAAATCTACTTAGAACATTTCCATCTTTACCTGCTGAGGAAGGACAAGTGGCCTTAGCTTTAGCAGCTTTTTTAAGCCAGCATACTACCACCACACCAAACTTCTAGTAAGAAAAACCCGTAACCCAGCCTTCAACTCAGGTTTCCCCCACTATAAAACCATCAAAATGCAAATTGGCTATCAAGAGCTCATCTGGAATCTGCTGCTCTCAACCACCCAATGCAGCAGCTCTTGGCACTGGATGAATGGCCTCTTTTGTACTCCACTGCAGTTTGATATTGGTCTTGGCACCAACACCTTCCGTAGCTCCCAAACCAAAGGAGTGAGGACTGAAAGACATACCTGGCCTGAAACCTCCCCATGGAGCACACAAGCAACCCCTCTGACCCTGGGACTCAGGGCTTTCCTAGCCCAGGGAATGGTTCTAATAAATCCCTAAGCCTTTTCTCATCTCTACCATCATTCTCTTTCAAACCTGCTAAACACCCAGCAGTAGCTCCCAAACCAAAGGAGCCAGGACTGAAAGACATACCTGGCCTGAAACCTGCCCTTATCACACATCTCATGCAGTGCAAACAACAGCCTGCAGCTGCTTGGTAATTTCTTGAGGACAGATCCAGGTAAAGAAAAGCACACCAAACATACCAGGATCTCTGCCCTTGAAGAAATTATTTACCAAACAAACCCAAGATTTGCATTTTCCAATTCAGAGCAATGCCTGTTTTCCTTTCCAAGCTCTACCCAGTTGAGGAAAGGACATTCTGCCATCACAACAACTTCAACTCACCTGCAGTTACACCCACAGGAGTCCCTCCCTGTAAAAAGGCAGGACATCCTCCGTGCTGCTGCCCTCTGTGTGCATGCAGATGGTATCTATCAAAGCAGCATGGGGAGCTGAAAGACATACCTGGCCCTGAAACCTCCCCTTATCGCCCTTTAAAAACCAATTTCTGACCTGGGAATATTATGGTCTGAGCAAACAAACGAAAAAGGCAGAGAAGAGCAAGCAGGGTCTGGCTGATAATTTGGAATTAAATTCAGAAGTCTCCTCTACAGATAAAACAGAAGTTAAATCTTGTTTGCTCCAGTAAACTGAGCAGATATGACCCGGACACACACAGGGGATAAATAAGTTAAATAAGGAAGTGCTATTTTCAGAGCTGGTTTTTGGATTACAGCCAGGCTTTGATGAACTGCAGCCTCAAAGACATTTTCTTCCTTCTGCAAAGCAGAGAGGATCTGAGTGCTGTGAGACAGTGAACAGCTTCTCCTGTGCCTGTACAGCATCCAGGACAATGGGGTCCTGGTCCCTAACCAGACTCCTGGGTACTACAGCAAAACAAGTAACATACTACAGGAATTACCCATATGAGCAACAGTCCCAAGCTGCAGGGAATTTTAATACCAAGGCTTCAGCTAAGCTCAGGAGATTGCACAGGTTCCAAGGCTTTTGTACAACCCCTGATCCTTGTATTGATATGGTTGAACAGGTTTGGCTTCTCCAAGTGAAGCTGAAGTTGATATAAACTACATCCCAAGCACAGGTATGCAGAAATATAAACAGAAGGAAAGCCTGGACTGTCTGATGGATTCCTGGCTGTGCCCTCATTTCTGGCACAAGCTGTTGCTATAAACTGCTTTACCCCACTCCAGATAAAACCCATCACTTGGGGAGCACAGGGCTCTGAAGGAAAATCCCTACCATACCTCAGAACTGCACTGACAACAGGAACCCAAGCTCCATTCCCTGGGAGGAAAGAAACACACAGAAGAGAATAGAGTTTGGGAATTTGTATTTGCCCTACAAGCAAAACCAGAAAAAAACCCCTAGTACTTAATCAGGACTGGTTGCCCACTGCTTCTAGATTGCTGCATGACCCTGGAGATGAGGAGCTATCAGATCTCCAAGGTCTGGTTATTCCCACAGAGCTTGCCAGATTACTGATTAATTAGCAGGAACAAAAAATGAGCAAGTTGCCATTCTGATATACAACTTACTGCTTTTTAGGGAAACAGAAGGAATGTCTAACCACCCTTGCTGCTGCAGATAGGTCTCTTCCAGCATGCAGGAGTTCTTCAGTTCAAGCAAAACACGTATTTAAGCCACCATCACTGAAAGGGAGGAGATTTCCTGAAGTCAATTCAGACTTCATGCCACCCTCTCCCTTAGTTAGAGGGAAATCCATGCTGGCCTGATCTCACTCAGCAGTGACCCCTAGTCTTCTGCTTTGGCAGAGATAGAAACCTGCCAGGAACGTTCAGTTGCAAGAATCAGATGACATTGGGACCAATAACTAATGCTTTCTTCAATCATCTTTCAAGTAGAAATCAAAATAAACAGGAGAGAGAGCAGTGACCAGCCCAAATAGTACCTCTGAGCCCAGACACTGAGGGGAGAAGGGAGTTTTGCTTCACCAACCTTTGCATTTGCACCGGTTTGCTCCCTGTAGAGTGGTGGCTGTTGGGCACCTGAGGTTTTTCTGCTGCAGAGGGTTGTTTTGGATCAGACAGTGGCAGTCCAGGAGCCTGGCTTTCCTCATTGCTTTTCACCTGAATGCGCATCACCATCTTTACATCCTGCAGAGAACACACAGAGTGTGTGTATCAGAGGCACAGAACTGTAGTGGTTGGAAGGGAGCTTGAGAGACCATCAGGTCCAACCCCCTGCCAAAGCAGGGTCCCTAGGACAGGTCACACAGGTCGGTGTCCAGACAGCTCTGGAATATCTCCAGAGAAGGAGACTCCACACCCCCCTGGGCAGCCTGTATGTTGGGATATACACAAACTCATCTCATCAGATACTTGCAGACCTCCTCTGCATTCAGGCAGGCTTATGAACCAGAAAAAACACCACTTTGCCAAAGAACACCAGGCTCAGAAGTGCTCCAGAAGAAATCCACAGCCCTGTGCAGCCAGCCTGTAGTAAAAGAGGTCCTTTCCCTGCCACATAGCCAAGAGGAAATAACAGGAATCCTGTGTGACCCAAACTCATCTGAGGAAGGGGAATCTCAAAAGACCAACTGAACAAGAAAAGGAACACCACAGTCACCCCCACAAAACCAAACCCACTCACGCTGCCGTTTTAATAGTTACTGTAATTACAGTCTAACGACACTGCAGTTAATTGACAGGTTTTGGAGGTTTGCTCTGTATAAGCTCACTCCCAGTAACCCCAGGAAGCCAGGGAGCTGCTACTCATGATTTACTCTTTGCAGACCTGGCAGGATCCAGCACGAGGACCGCAGCGTGCCCACCTGAGCCCAGCTGCTGAACCAGACTCAGAGTGCCCGGAGCCTGAGGCCCAAGGCTGGGATGGCTTCCACTTCAGGGAAGCGGAATACCCGTCTCGTTACCAATGGCATCATCGATGGGAGCTTCAAAAGGAAGAGCTGCCCAAAAGGAGCAGGGAGCACACAGAGCTTACTGGGTTGCCATTCCCTAGGCTGTTCATGGTCCGGGTGAATCGGATGACGTGGCCGTCCCCGCGCCTGGCCGGCCAGGCCGGGGGAGCATCTGGCAGAGCGTTGGCATCTGGCAGCGGGGCTGGGTGGGTGAGGAGCGCGTTAGCCTGCGGCCTCAGGCCGTCCTGACTGTAGGAGTTCTGGCCCTGCAGCAGGGGGCTGTCTGCCTGCTTCTGAACCCCGGAGACTTGTGAGGCCAGCGGGTTCCCAAGAGGGTGATTCTCCTGATTGACTGGGAAAGCCTGCAAGGAAGAAGGGACAAAAGCAGACTCTCAGCTCCCTCCAGGTCAAAGCCCACCCACCAAAGCCCTGCAGAACTCTCCCCCATGGGCTTTCCCAGGAGTACTGCACCTTCTGCCTCACGAGCTGCAACTGGCTGTTGGGTGGCACCATGGGCTGCTCCTTCAGCACCTGAAACTGCTGCTGCCCCTTCGCAGCTCCTCCTCCTTTGAAACTTGGCATCTTCTGTAGAGCCTCCTTCAGCTGCCTGAACTCTTCCATCTGGGCCTGAGGGCATGAGAAGGGTACAGAGAAACCTTGAGCAGTAGCAGGGTTAAACAACTCCTGGCTGGGAATAGCTACTCCCATGTGGCAAATTGTTCAGCACAGATATCGTTCACCACCAGAGATAGAGATTTTATATACATGAAATGCTGGAGATAATCCACAACCATTAATGACAAACCCAAGCTAATCTCCCAACTTTCCATCCAGGTTTCATGGATATTCCCTGTTCCCCCTTTGCCACTCTTGCATCTTACTTTATTTCATGCTCTTACCCTCAAACTGCAGACTTCTGGCACCAGATCCTTGACCACCACTATTTACTGCATGAGCCATTGACACAACCCCTGCCTTTGCACAAGAACTGTATCCTTAGGTACAGCTCCCTCTCCTCCTGTGCTCCACACACACTTACCTTCAAGGTCAGCTTGTTTCTTCCTGGGGAGCCATTTCTCCATGATGTGCTCATCTTGGAGGGCTGACAATAATTCACATAATCCTACCTGACAATCCAATTTACTTTGCAAGACAAATGACAATTGATTCTCCTGAATGACTGCTAAGCAAATGCAACCCTTCTCACCACTGCAGCTTATCTGTTCCATCTCCAACCCTGAAAAGCAGGGCTTGAGAAAGCTACTCAGGAAAAGTTCCCTGGTCCTACCCAGTTATTTATGAGAAGTGTGGGGAGAGAGCTTTTCATATGCTTGCCAGGGGACCTGGAAAGGGCCCAAATCAGGGACTGGGCAGAGCAGGAAAGCTTCCAAGCAGCAAGGAAAGTTTAGCAGGAAATTAATCCCCAGGCAGGCTCTGTTGACTTCAGGTCTTCCCCCTGAAATCTGACCTTAAAATTAACGTTAAATAAACAAAACAACTCAGCAAAGCTAACAAAAGGAACGAGGAAAGGAAAAGGGAGCCAAGAGCAGTTAGTGGAATACAGCCCCAGCCTGGAGACTGATTCCAGGCAGAACAGACCAGATGGGAGCAGAACTTGTACCATCAAAAGCCTGCTAAAGTGGTCAGCCCAGAGGGAAAGCAGCTTTAGACCAGCCTTAATGCTCAGATTCCCATGTGCTGTTTGCACACCGTCACAGCAAGCTCTGCATACATCACTTGACACCCCTGTGCCTCATTTTACCTGGCAGACCAAGGGATAGGAGAGCTACCACAGGATGGGCTTGGGAAACACTTTGGAACCCTTGGAAAATGAACATGTCACCTAGAAAGCAAATTACTCCTATCAACTTTCACCTGCCAGAAGGAAGCAAGATCAGCTACAGGATACTCAGCACAAACCAACTCTGCAACGAGGAGCTGCAGTGCTGCTGGAGAAGCTGGGAGCCTCTGTGGGTGTCTGCTCTAACGTACGGCATCTCGCCCTGCAGAGAGCAAAGGCGATCCCATTCCCCTTGGCGTTACTATAAAGGACTGATCAGAACACTGAATGGAAAAGACTCAGATTGTTAACACTGGGGGCACTGTCAAACAGATCCAAAGTGTTTTCTGAAACCACCAGGATCAATCGCTGCCGGTTCTGTCAGACAGAAATAGCAGTGGGACAGATGGCTGGAGCACCACGCCGTTACACGACTGTCTGATGCACTCAGAGCAGGGAGCTGAGTGAGCCCTGCCTCCCTCACCCAGGAAAAATCCTTTTACTACCCTTAATTTGGCAAGAAATGACAGTGACCTGTTTCTTGCAAACAACCTTCCCCACTGGTCACAACACTGAAGGGGCCAAAAGATAAGACCAGCAGCACTGAATCTGCACCGTGTGTTCCAGTCTGTGAGCACTTGGCTCTGCAGCACCCAACATCTCTAGCCAAGTGGGGTTTTCAATGCTGTTCTGATCACAGAATCACAAGGTTGGAAAAGACCTTTAAGATCATCAAGTCCAACCTTTCCTGTCCTGTGCTAAACCATATCCCTCAGTACCTCATCTTCCCTTTTTTTCAAACACATCCAGCATCATGACTCAACCCCCTCCCTGGGCAGCCTGTGCCAGGCCCTGACAACTCTTTCAGGGAAGAACTTTTCCCTCACATCTGAGCTGACCCTGCCCTGGTGCAGCTTGAGGCCATTTCCCCTTGTCCCATCTCCTGTCATGACAGACAGGGAACCTTGGACCAACTGGTATTGACCCAAGCGGTCAACAGCAGAGGTGTGTGCAGTGGGAGCTGACTGGGTCTCCATGGTGCTTGAGAACAAGCTGCAGGGCAGTGACATTGGCAGCTACTTTGAATGTTTGGGCAGGAGGCCTTGAAAATGAAGGCTGATAGCAGGAGGAGTGAATGCAGACTTGGAGAAGCTTGTAATCCCCCACTGTTTCAAGTTCTAGTATGGGTTTGCTGGGCTGACCCTACAGAGACTAGAAGCCTCTAGCTCCCCTCAGCACGTTGTGGCAGTACCACTGTGGGGAAGCCTACCAGTGCACTGCAGTCACCAGTCTGCAGGGTTGAAGAAGAGGTTCAGTGCTAAGCCACAATTATTAAGGCAGATGAGTCAAATCCAATGACAGCCCCCCTGAGACCCCTCACACCAGCTCTGACATGGGCCAAACCCAGCTGCCTGTGATGTCACTAACTGGGATTCCTGCCTGAGCCACCAGTTGCCCGTGAAGGCTGCAGTACCCTAGAGCCACTCAGTCCCTGCTCTTCTGCAGGGCAGATCCAGACAGACCTCAAGAGCAGCCTTGTAGACATCAAAACTCATTACTCCCCACACCTCCAGGTCCAGTTCAGCATCCAGTTCAGGGGAAGAGTCTGTTGTCAACAGCACCTAACCACAACTGGCTCCTTGCTTCTATGCTTACCCTATAATCCAAGGGAGTGCCTGACAGAAGGCTGTTAATTAAAACAGAAAAGGCCAAGTCAGACTGCAAGGTGACTTTTAAAGTGTATTTAAAGAGCTGCTTGTGTCTTGGCTCAGTACGAGCGCCTCAGACACTGCAGAGACATCAAGTCCTCCCACTTCCCCCAGCAAACCCTGCTTTCTCCCTTCTCCTGGTCATCTGGGAGCTCCCAGCTTCATCTGGGCGAGCAGAATTCTGCAAGGTCAGGACTTCCAGTGTGCTGAAGAGGCAGGAGCATAACACCACATCAACAAAACCTTTATCATGGGGTTTTTCCCCCTGCAGAAAACCACTTTTCTGCTTCTCTAGTCCTAAGCCACCACCACTTGCACACCTCCCCAGCCCCACTCCAACACTTATGACCAAACAATAGCTTTTTCTATATAGCTCTTTCCAAAATTTTTACAGGTCTTCCTCTCTACTAAGGCATCACAGGGAGATGCAGGAGGAGACCTTTTCCTTCAAGGTTGTTGAGCATCTATTTGTAGTCTCCACAAGTGAGGCAAAGCTCTCCTGCACTGCTGTTTCTCTCCAGCATTAGTTTTGCAGGCATAAACAAAAGCAATAATTCATCATCATTTATGGTGGAAATATTTGAGACGTGGGTAAGTGAAAGGAGACATTCCAGGGCTGGGAATGTGCTGGTTCATGCTCACTGGAACCACAGCAAACCTGTATTTTCAGCAACTGGGATGGATTCCAGGCTGGAGAATTTGACTTGTCCAAAATGCATCTATACTACCAGCACTGTTCTAGGCAACATTACCACACTGGAATCCAGCTGATCCAGCCCATAACTTGGTTTATTAGTTATACAACACTGGCTGGTGTACCCTGAAGCCAGTGAAAGGTTGTCCTGTGCGGCTACAAACAGCCCCTGTTGATTACCTGGGCGTTAAGGAGCTGAGTGTGAACCTCCTGGTGAGCTTTCCGAAGCAGCTTGCTCTCTTCTCGGAGTTTAAAGACTGTATCTGCAAGAGAAGAAGAGAATTTGCTTGAGAGCTACTTTCACAAGCACCATATCTCTCTTCCTTACCATCAATTCCTCTTCTCCAAGCCCAGGAATCACCGTGGGGTGTTAACTAGGGACTAGCCAAACACTCTGACAGACCTGAACCATCACTCCTTTCAGCATTCAGGAGTCCTGCCCGTCCAAGGAACATCCTTCCTTTATTCCCCTTACCCATGGCAGCTGAAGAGCAGGGGGAAGAGCAGTGAGCAGCACCCCTGCCCCCACCTGTGGTAACTGGAAGGTTGAAAAGCAGCTACAATAGAGCATCAGTCCTGCAGAACCCAGAGCAAAGCAGTAAGGAGGTTCACCCCTACCACACAGAGAAGCTGCTCTTGAAAGGATGGTACAAAAATAACCCCCTCCCCCCCCGACCCACTTATGGAAGCAAATCACAGGACAGCTTGGTCCTCAGGCACATTTATCCCTCTGCTGTTGAGCATCGAGCCTGTGCCTCACAGCCCTCAGGTTGGGCTCCTTTCAAGCTCTTTGCACACTCCTAAGTGCCTCAGTGACAGGACACACAGTGCACTTACGTTTCACTGCCTCAAATATAACTGGGTACCCTCCCATAAAAAGAAAGACTGTGTAAAAGAAAAGGTCAGCCTTATTGCAGAGCCTGAAGCTCCCTTCAAACCTCGCTGCAACCTCAGGCATTGGGATCTCTCTGCAGTGGCCAGGACAAGGATGGGGATTTTTCCTATAGCAAGACAGTCACTTTGCTGCAGGCTGAGTGGTGTGAGAGATCTGAGCTCAGGATCATGGATATGTCTGATTCCAGAGGTGTATTTATGCTTAAGGTTCATCCTGGGACAGGGTGTTTTGCTGTTGAGGTTGGCTCATGTCAAGCTGAGATAGGCAGGCTCAGTCTTCCCTCAAGTCAGAGGGAAACTTGGCATTATGTTCTCAGGGACTGGGGCTTTCTCCAGGTTACCCTGGGCACACACAGTGCAGAAAGTGCCAGTCTGGGATGAGTTTTTAGGCAGCTGGCCCAGGGTAGGTGCCACCTGACACTGGTCTGCCACTGCTGAGACCTTAGACTACAACACAGACATCACCCCTGCCCTTCAGGAGAGCCAAAGGCATCTCCAGTGTAGGAGAGATGTCCAAAAGAACACTGTGGCTTCACTGAGTCAATACCTTGGTAACATCTAAGCCTTCAAAGCACGTTTGGAGAGTGGAAATCTAAACCTGCATGCCATGTATGTCTTCATCACCAGCAAAATCCCAGTCCCAATGACTCCATTGGGAGTTTTACCACTGGTGTCCCTGGGAAGAAAGTTTCAGCTGTAGCTATGGGCTTCTGATCTCCAACAGAAGCTCCAAGATCAAAACTACCCCTGTGCCTTCAGAGCAGACTGCTGCCACGTGCTGAGCAGGATGGAGAGCACAGAGCTCGTGTGTGGGAGCGCAGCAGAGGACAGGCTGTGCTGGGCTGTGAAATGCAGCACAGACACGGCTGTTCCTGGGAGAAAAGAACTCAGAAGGCAGCAGGAGAGAGCCTGGAGTAGAGGGAGGAGGCAAAGAGGGCGACACAGGCACCAGTTAACAAGACCAGGAAGCTTTGGTGATCTGAGCATATCACGAGCTGTTGACCAGCACTCCAAACCCCCATCCAAAAATGGGCATTTTCAGCAGCAGCAGGGTATGGATACCCCAACAGCACCACCACCATCAGGTTACATGGCACACACCCTGCCCCCAGATCCCATCCTATGCCTGTAGGATGCTTATGCACATATCCTTTTCCTCTCTGGAGAAAAGAAGACTTAGGGGGGGCCTAATTAGTGTTTATAAATATCTTAGGCATGGGATGCAGGGGGAATTGGCCAGCCCCTTTTCAGTGTCTGTGGGGACAGGACAAGGGGCAATGGCTGTAAATTGGAGCCCAGGAAGTTCCACAACAACAGGGGGAAGAACTTTTCCCCAGTGAGGGTGAGGGAGCCCTGGGACAGGCTGCCCAGGGAGGTGGTGGAGTCTCCTTCTCTGGAGAGATTCAAGTCTCCTCTGGACGCCTATCTGTGTGATATGAGATAGGGAGCTGCTTTGGCAGGGGGGTTGGACCCGATGATCTCTCAGGGTCCCTCCCAACCCCTACAATTCTGTGATTCTGTAGCCAGCAGCATGACCACCCAAGAGCTGCCCCAAAGCTGTAACACAGCCAGGACCACCATGAGAAGCTACCAACACCAGCTCCACCCGTGAGAGCACCCCTGGCAGTTCCCAGCAAGCTCCTGCTTTCCCCCAGCATCCCCTGGGGTCAGGGTTTCAGTTTTGCACCTGAATCCAGAAAAAAATCCCTCAGATCCATTTTAACAGCCCTGAGCGATGCCCACTGCTCAGGCACCTCTCCTGCTTGCCGTTGTACCTGCTGACAGAGGCACAGCTTCCCACACATGTCTCCTGAGGGCACATTCTATCTAGGAAGTGCTGATGGCACATAAGGAAAGGAAGGCAGGGCATTAGCAACGCTCCCAGCGCTGTGTCTTTGCCACCTCTTGCAAGGCTGCCTCACTCTTCTGCACAGCACAGTTCCCAGTACTTACTGGAAGATGTACTGGCCAGCTCTGAGCATAAAGCACAGGTGAGAGGTGGTGCCAAGTGAGCAGCAGCCCAGGAAGACAGACAGAGAACATGAATCTCTCAGCCCTACCGACCTTCCTGACTAGCTTCCCTCTTTGAATTGTTTCTCTGGTCGTTATTCTCCTTCCTCAGGCAGAGTTAATTATCTTACTTTGTTGGGGGGCTGCATATTTCAGGAAGAGGGACAATAAAATCCTTATGTTTCAGTTGCCTGGGCTCAATTCCCCTCTTCCAGCCAGGTATTAGGGTCTTGTTGATCAGAGATTAAAAACATCAGCAGATTTCTCTTTCCCAGACCTAATCTAAGAAGGAACAGACATGAACCTTAAAACCCCCAGAACAGCAGCCTAAATAGAAATTACTCTTTGGGAATTAAAGGGATCAGCACTGTCTGGAATGCTCACACTATTAAATGCATTTTATAAACCTACACTGTTGATTTCCAGAAGTATGTTTGATTTGCTCCCAAGCATCAATGTTAGAACTGACAGGATTCCAGGGGTACAGAAACTGGTTTCCATTGTCAAAAGCATACAGACAAGGGAAGAATGCATATTGGAACAGAAACCACCTAAATGTCACCATGCTTCATCTCTGCCACAAAAAGCATCTCTGCTAACTTTGTTCTGCTCAGCCACTGGGGAAAGGAGAGGGTAATGTGGTACCACCTGATGGATGGAGCTGTTTCTGCCCAACCTACTGTGCAACCATCTCTACCTTAGCTTCATGCCTTTTATTTTTGGATTATCTCATCTATTTTGAGTGTGACCTCCTCGGGACATGGGCTGTTTCACAGCCTGAATGTGATCAGCATCTGGCAGGGTAATTTATCTTCTCCAGCTCTACACAAAGTCTGCACAAATAAGTAGCAGCTGCAGTGAGCATAAGCACCCACCAAAAGTCAACTGGGCTTTTAAAATAACACCATGAAAGTGCTGGTAGGAAGAGAAGCCAGGGATGGCCCATGCAGTCTAACAGTGCAGGGGTCTCTGAACCCCTGAGAACTCAAGTATGGTTAAACCCAAGGTCACACAGTCTCCCATGGGGCTATACAAAGAGAAAAAGGTGTTCCTCTTGTCTGCAACCCTACACTGACTGTGCAACTGCAGCCCCAGAAACCTGCACCCTGCTCAAAGCATCTGCCAGCTCAAGCAGCCAGAGGCTTCGGTGGGGTGTGTTCCTACACAAAAACACCACCCATGAACCTTCCTCACATGGGGAAGCTGCTCAACACCCTGCACTGCATCCCCCACCTCCCCTCAATGCAGTTTTAACACCACCCTCATGAGTAGAATCATAGAATCATAGAATCATAGAATGGTCTGGGTTGGAAGGAACCCCAAGGATCACAGAGCTCCAACCCCCCTGCCACAGGCAGGGCCACCAACCTCCAGGTCTGGAGCTACACAAGGTTGCCCAGGGCCCCATCCAACCTGGCCTTGAACACTTCCAGGGACGGGGCATCCACTACTTCTCTGGGCAGCCTGTTCCAGCCCCTCACCACTCTTTCTGTAAAAAACTTCCCCCTAATATCTAATCTAACCCTTCCTTCCTTTAGCTTTAATCCATCCCCCTTGTCCTGCCATTATCTGCCCTTTTAAAAAGTTGAATCCCCTCCTGCTTATAAGTTCCCTTCAGGTAGGACCACACTGCAAGTGGAGCAAGAAGACCTCAGGTGCTGCTCACCTACAGTCATACCCAAGTGTTCCTACAACATTTACCCACCTTTGCTGGGGCGGGGGGGGGGAGGGAGTGGTAGAAGAAACCATTCTCCTGAACTCAGCTCTTCAGTCCCTTTTCTGCCTGGTGACTGTTCAGCTCACCATCACACTCACCCTGCAGGCTTGTGACCTCGCTGTCCTTCTCCTGCTGCAGCTGGGCATATTTCTGGCTTTGGGTCTCCAGCGTCTTGCGATGTTCCAGTTTCAAGCTGTTGTGCTGCAACTGCAGGTCAAGCAGCTGCTTCTTGACATCTTCATGCTGGTTCTGAGTGGGAAAAGAAGTGACAAAGAGTATGAGGAGAAGCAGAGTCATTTCAGCTATTGCCAAGTGCTACTTGTTGCTTGGGGAAGCAGAAGAGATGTTTGCTCCTCCAGTAAGGTAACTAGAAGCCCCAGGCACTGTAACATATTCTTTGTGTTCAGGGACAGAGGAAATGCCAGTTAAACTCTGCTTTGTGAGGCAGTTTGGGAGGTCTCCTTGGAAGCAGAATGTGGTTGCGAGGCCACCCCTGCCTGAGAGATGGAGACTGGGACACTGCCCAGAGCTACTCCTATCCCTTCCCAGAGCTACTCCTGTCCCTTCCCAAACCTCCCTGTACCTTCTCTCCTAGAGACCAGCACGGGCTGGAATATTTGCTGCCATCAGACCCAAGGTCTGCAGACGCCACACAAACCCCAGGTCCTTTCCAGAGCCACACACATGCTGAAGGACTTCACCTGCAAGGGCAGTTTCCATGGGGCACAGAGCATCAGCCTGCTAAGGGCTGGGGTCTCATTCCCACAGCCTTTCCGCAGGCCCCTCTCGCGGGTGACTTCGGACACACAGACACCTAAACACTGCCTGGCTTGCTGCCTGGCTGCTCTCCCCTCACAACTCCACACTGCTAGAGCAGGGGGAGACCTCTTGCAAGGATGCCACATCCTCTCACACCCAGAGATGAGAGCCCACGTTCTCCATCGTAACACAGGGGCAGGATAATAAGACAACCACAAGACCGCCGACTGTTTGAGCAGACAGAAGTGGGTCGAAGAGCTGTTTGCTCCCCTCCTCTCTTGCAGAGCCCAAGAACAAAACATGCTGAGACATCCTTTTGCTCGGACCCACTGAACCAGAATTCACCTCCTTTTTTCATTCCCATGGCAACCTAGAGAGTCCTTCCACACTCAGTTTGTCAACACCAATTAGGTATGCAGATTGATTGGCTCACAGGTGAACCCTGGCCCTGCCACACAACAGCTCCTCAGGACTCAGGCAGTGATTTCAATCAGCCTTCTTGGGAAAAAAAACTAATTAAAAAATTTTAAAAATCTTTTTTAAAAAAAAAAATAATCCCAAATCTCTAAATGCTGTCAATGACTGTGTTTATCTCCAGTGAAACAAAGCATCTGTGGCCCAGGCATTCTACCCTGCAGCAATTATCCTCCAGTAAAAGGAGATAAATAACTGCTCCTAAAATACACCCAACGCAGAGGAGAAACCTATTGGTATGGAGGGGTCCTGGAGACAGGACAAAGAGGAGAGCCAAGGATGTCAGGTTAATCAGATCACAAGATCCGGAGGGAAAATAAAGAGAATAAAGTATTCCTGATTTGGCTCTCACAGACTTTAGGTGCTCCCAGCTCTCAGCAGAGGCACTGGCAGAAGGCACCACAGAGGAACCAAACCCTAAAGTCATTTTGACACTAAACGCCTCAGAAGGCACCGACATTAGCAAGTGAGAATTGATTGTAACAAGGAACCTTGAAGCAATTCAGGGAATTTTAAGTCCTCATCAGCACAGGTCATTTAATTTCTAGCTCATATCCTGGCTGGCAGGCCATGGGCATAATGTCTGTCCCCAGACTGCTCGCAGGCAGGAAGAAGGGAAGGGATTTTAATCCTCTGATAGCAGCAGGAAGCTGAAGAGAGACATAAGTGCCTTGACCAAGGTCACACCCAAAGCACCTGAGGCCCAACCCAGCTCACCGAGCATCCCCTCTCCCAGCTGTTTTCCAAGGATGGCTGTGACCCACACGTGGAAACTTCCAGAGGAATCCAAAGATGCTGGTTTATTGGAGCTGCAGGACAGGAGGTCTGGAACATGCGATGGGTGACTGTTTTTTCCATGCAGCAGCTTCACTGTAAGCAGAGCACTCCTGACCCAGCCAGGTCTACCAAAGCCACATAGGCCCTGAGGAACCCCTCATGGCCAGAGCTGCCTGTCCAACCATAACATCACTCCCTCCTCTGCCCATAGATACACTCTTCTACTCAGTCCAGCACAAACTGCAAGACACAAGTGGTGTGCAAACCACGTGCAACTGCAGCTGGGGGCGAGGGGGCACAGGGACACCACACTGCTGTGACATTCACCCTGCATACCTACCTACTGTGCCCAACACTGCAGTACAGGGAAGCCACATCATTTGGGAAGTGAGCTGATCTTTCCAAAAAATCACTCAGCTGCATGAATCCAGGGCCAGCAAGTCCTCACACCCCACCTTTCACAGTGAGGGTGACAGAGCCCTGGGACAGGCTGCCCAGGGGGTGTGGAGTCTCCTTCTCTGGAGATATTCAAGATCCATCTGGACACCGACCTGTGTGCCCTGTCCTAGGGACCCTGCTTTGGCAGGGGGTTGGACTCTATGATCTCTGGAGCTCCCTTCCAACCCCTACAGCTCTGTGACTCTGTGATTCCCACTGCTGGTCACACAACACGCAGTTCCCGAGGTGCAGCAACGCAGTAGAGTTGTCTGGGGAAATGGGCAGGGGAGAAGAAAACAAGAGCCCCTCCAACACATATTCCTGCTGCGATTTAAAGAGCAGCTTTGTAGGTGGCATCAACAGAACAGTCCATAACCAGATGCTTGGCCCACAGAAGCAAGGGCACACCTCATCGCAAGGCTCCAGCTTCCAGCAGCTCCCAGGAGGCCCATCTCAAAAATCTTTTGTTCAACACCACCCAGCTCCTTGCCTGCCTGTTCCTGGGGATGCTGGGGTGCGTTCTGCAGACAGATGTTAACACAAACATTTAATCCCTGCTCAAGAGGATGAAAGCAATTGTTCAGACAAAGTCCAGAGCCAGCAGGAATCCAGACACAGGCAACCTGCTACACTGCTATTTTTGGCCAAAGTCAAGCCCCTTGCCCCTCCTGGTCTGGTGTGCCAGCTGCAGATGTTCATCAGACATAGATGACTTCAGAGTAGATCAGAATTACAGCAGTGGCCAGAAACAGCAAAGCTTGATGTGCTGATGTGGCGTTGTGGAAGCCTTCGGTCATATTTGGTTCCTCCAGCTTAAGGGAGTTAGTTGCTTCTGTTCAGTGTAACATGTCTACTTGCAGTGATATTGCTGGCAGCAGCCTTCCTCCTGAGGAAGCCAGGACCAGTGGGAACCATTTTTCACCCATTTTCCAGCAACAGAAGTGCTACCCAGCCTCATAACTAGCTACAAGTTGAGCTGAACTCTACTTCTTCAGGAGCAGGAACCTCCCACACTGCAGCCCCGGGGGCTGGCCTGCCTTTCAGCAGCTGTAAATGTAGTTTAAAAAATAGATGGGGTGTCATGTCATCCCCCCCCACCTCCTGTGGCGGGGGGGGGGGGGGGGGGTTCCCAGTGAAAGGAAGCAAGAGAAAGGGAGCCAGGACAAAATGCTCTCACTGTCCCCTTGAGAGAAGCAAACCAGAGCACTCTGGGGCTGCAGTTGCTATGAAGAGGAATGTTACTATTGCAAAGTGTTCCCAGAATCTGCAGCGCTGGATAATACCCAAGAGACAGAGCTGTACTTCCCTTTTCCCGAAGTTTGGATCCAAAAAGCAGGCAGCTGGAGGTTCAGCTCTGCTCAGGAAACACAACGCAGCCGTGCTGAGGACTGCTGGAGTTGAGCCCTGGTTCTACATCCCAGAATTAAATGACCATTTCACTGCCAATGCCTTAACTAAAACCACTTAAACCCCGTGGCCACCAGCCGCAGCCCAACCTCTAACGAAAGCAACCCGAAACACATCACCATATGCTGCAGGTAGAGCACAAAGCAAGCTATAAAATTGCTACAAGCTGCTTACTTGGCCTGGATGTATCAGCCCACGGGGCACACTGCAATGAATAGACCCATTTTCACCTCAGAGACCCAGAAAAGAACGTGCTGAACAACAGAACCCCTGTGCCATAAGCTGCACAAAGCCAACCATTGAACCAAGGGAGAGGTGCGGGCTGTGATCTGATACAAAGCCCAGCAGGGTAAATAGGAAACTCCCCTGAACCTGAACCTGGGTCGGGAAGGAATGTGGATCAACACGGCTGCGTGCTCTCCTCCCTCTGAGCTGGCACGAGATGCTGGAAACCCTTAGTCTCTCCTAAGCATCTCTGGTAGGTGAAAGCATGGCCTTTCCTTCCAGGGAGTGTTCTTTAATGCATGACAGACAGCAAATACGTGACACCAGGCTCCTCCCTTACCTTCAGTATCTTGTGCTGGGAGCTGAGGGCCCCATATCTGTTCATTGAGTCTTGCTGGAAAGAAAAAGAAAGAAAAAAAAAAAGTAGGATTCAGCACCATTAGAGCCCAAAAAAACCCACCAGAGAGCACTGGCACTGCCCCTGCCCCACTGACCAGTTCCTCCCACCCCTTCCCACATGGAGCCAGGGAGCAGCCCGGCCGTGGTGACCAGCTGGACACACAGCCAGGACACAGCTGGAAACGAGCCCCTTCAAACAACCCAGCCACCAGCTAATTAACCGAGCTCTTGATTCCCATCCAGTTTCCTCCCCAGTCTTTGGTTCCTCATCTAGGACAGGCCCTGTGCTGAAGGAGCTTTGCACAGTAACCCCCCCCGCCCGGGAGCAGGCCACACGCTTCGCAGCCGCTGCGGGGGAGGCAGACAGCACCAGAGCTGAGGCTCTCACCCACACACTAAACCTGCACCATTTAACAAAAACCCCATCACCAAGCGATTGAGTAAGCCTGGAGCAAGCTGCTGGAGTGAGGTGCAGCTTGCAAACAGAGCTCAGTGACACACCAGCAGCAGGGAGGGATCTACACCTGGACCACCTGCCCTACGAAGAGAGGCTGAGGGAGCTGGGCTGGTTCAGCCTGGAGAGGAGAAGGCTGTGGGGGGACCTCATTGCAGCCTGCCAGTCCCTGAAGGGAGCAGAGAAACAGGAGGGGAAGCGGCTTGTTAAAGGGCAGAGGCTGGCAGGACAAGGGGGATGGAGTGAAGCTGAAGGAGGGAAGGGTTAGAGGAGATATTAGGGGGAAGTTCTTTCCAGAGAGTGGTGAGGGGCTGGAACAGGCTGCCCAGAGAGGGGGTGGATGCCCCTTCCCTGAAGGAGTTCAAGGCCAGGTTGAATAGGGTGCTGGACAAGCTTGTGTAGCTCCAGGCCTGGAGGTTGGTGGCCCTGCCTGTGGCAGGGGGGTTGGAGCTCTGTGATCCTTGGGGTCCCTTCCAACCCGGACCAGTCTGTGATTCTATGAGGGGGTCCATAACAGGGTAACAGACCCGCTTGTGCCTCACTACGGGTCATGTTCTTCCCCCTTTGTCCCCAGGGTACTGCTTCTCACTGTAGCCCCAGCACCTCAACACAAGGGCCATGAAAGTCACCAGGTGCCTGTGCCCAGAGACAGGGTCCAGCAGCAGTGCTGGCCCTAGGAAGAAACACACTGCAGCCCTTCCCATCGCAGGCATTTCCATAAGCATCTGCTGGGGGCTGTGTTTGGGGAGCTTAAGGCAACCTGGCTGAGGTACTAAGCAGGACCGTGGAAGCGTGAACTAAGCACCACGCAGAGACTTCCACTGCAACCCATGATTTAACTTACACAGTAAATACTCAGTGGGTATGAAACGGTGCCAGTGAATGAGCACAGATTGGAAGGGAGCTGCACAGCCATTAGAGTAGAAAGAAGCCCATGGATGAGTGTCTGACTGTGACATTCACCCACAGATGAGCAGGCTGTAAGTAATTCCTCCTTTCCAGCATCTCATCAACAGATGCTCTAAGAGAGGAATAAAACCAGCCTTGAAACTTCAAGGGAATGGGGTGGACTGTAACCCAGGGATGCATTTCTTCCGCACCCCCACTGAAGAGTCCTCCTCTCTCCTGCCAAGTGAGAAGCCCACAGGCTAGTGGAAATCATCTGACAACCCCTGGAGATAGAAAACAATGGATACGCTTTCCCCACCACCACCATGGCCTTTTCTCTCCACATGCCCTGCTGTGTGCCTCCCATTCAGCTTCCCCAGGGCGCTCCTGTACCATGGAACAGCAATTCTCTCTCCCAGTGGGAGCACGGGGCTCCCTGCAACAGCAGGAGCAGGCAGTGAAATCCTCTGTCCTGCATGGGAGAGCGGGCAAGACAGCTCTAGCACAACACGGTCCTTCCCTAAGGCAAAGTAAATCCTCACACACCAACAGCCTCACGAGGTGGAGTCAGCCAAAGTTCACCTTGTCCCATGCACACTCCTTCTGTGCCTGCCAGGCACCGGCACCACGACCGCGGCGGTACCAGAGGAAACTCCACCGTTAGCTGCATGCTCTGAGGAGTAAACTGTACCTACCTTCTCCTTGTTGAGGGCTTCCTGAGCTTCTAACTTGTACACTAAAAAATCTAGAAAGGGAAGAAGAGAAGACAATTTAATGTGATGGAATTTAACAGGGCTCTGATTTATATCCTGGGGGGGGAGGAAATCAGCCCCGTGCTGAGCAAGGGGCTGCATCTCTACAAGCTGGGATGCAGATGCATCTAGGAGACTCAGCTCAATGCCTTCAGCACGATGGTCATCACTTCCACAAGAGCTGCCCCACCCAGCTAGACTGGGTTCTTCCTTTCCCACCCCTCAGGGAAGCACACTGGTGACTTCCCACCTCGGACACAAGCAGCTATGATTTGATGTGACTGAAGTGGTGGAAGGATTTGAAGTGCTCTGAAATACAAGATGATTCTGTAAAACCTCAAAGCTTCTGAGAGATCAAAAGGCATTACCTCATTGGCTGCCCTCATCCATGCCACCTCCCTAAAATGGGAAGGTCCCATGACAAGATATTTAGTAGGGTGCTTCACTTTCCCAATCAGTCCTCACCAAATGAACAGGTGAGACAGAAATGCAGCTTCTCCCTCAGCTTCAGAGTCACACAGCTACAACTGACCCTGGGTGCTGTACATCAGCATCCAGACATGGCATGCATAGAGGACCACGTGCTACTCCACACACCAGCGCTGAGGATAAACCCCAAGCTGCCAGCAATGATCAGGTGCAGAGGGTCTGACAGGTGAGCACACTACTCCACTGTGAGCTCTGTGAGCTCACCTTTCAGCTTTCTGCTCCCAGCTGCATTTCATAGCCTTAGAGCATCCTGCACGAGCACATCTGTGTCTCTAGATCAGCTTTAGGGCCTGACAGCCAGTATTGCCCATGTGGTATGGGCTGCAGAGATGCTAATGCAGTTAAGCTCAGCATCTTCAGATCACTTCTATAAGAGAGTTTACACATGCCCAAGAAGAAAGCATAGCCTAGTCCAAGTATAGCCATCAGTGCTCAAACATGATGTCACAGGTACTGTTAGATTAGCCTGTGGACATATGTGGGAATAGGAGAGAACAGGACCCACCTCCCAGCACCTTTTGCCCATGGGCAATGGACAAGTCAGATGACTATTCTCTGAGTACAAGTCAGGGATGAGTCTCACATGGGGGGGCCTTCAGTGACACCCCTGCGTGGCCCCAAAGGCAGGAAGCATGTTGGGTACAACACACCTGTCTCCACAGGACAGCTGAGACTCACCTTCTTTCGTCTTCTTGTGTTCCCCTCGCTCCTTCTGCAGGGATCGCTCCAGCCGGGATCTGTGCTCATACACAACTAGGGCAGAGGGAGAGGCACAGCATGAGACAAGCCCTGCATTCTCTCCCCCAGTTTTCCTTTCCCCAAAACAGGCCAGGTCTCTCAGGTCACTCAACTGGGGGCACTGTCCTTCCATCCTGCTGAGGAGGACAAGGTCTGGAGCAGGGTGAGAAGAGCTGAACGTAAGGCAACAGATACTCCTGATATAACACACCAGCCTCACCCCATGAGCATCGGTGCTCAGGCTCTGCAGCTTGGGCTCCAAAGCACAACCCAAAAGCCAGCTGCAGCAGCCACACTGTATGCTTGTGGGTGAGGTCCACTACCACAGCCAGGGCATCTCTTCTGTAAAGGCAGCACCAGCACACAGGAGGCATTCTCTCCCCTTCCACAGGCCACCAAGGAAAACAGAGCCAAGCAGCTCCTTGTCCTGTTACACAGAGGAGCACATGCATACTCTACACCAGAGCAGAGAAGGGAGAGGAATGAGGCTGCTGCAGGGATGAGGCTGCTTCAGACAGCAGCCACAGGACAAATCAAAGCGCCAGAGATGCTTCCTGATGGATGGTGATTTTAATCCACTCTGATGTCTCAATGCTAACCAAGAGCTTTCCTGGAGTCACAGCACTCAGCTGCAAGAGGCTCCACCACCCCCCTGCAGAACGGGCAGCTCGGAGGGGGAGGGATGACAAGAGACACTTGTCTGCAGAGCCAAGACCTTTGGGGCCAAGTTGCGCCACAACACACAGTCTCCAGGAAAATTAACAAAGCAGGATGGTATTTCCAAGCAGAAAACAAGTGCTAATCCATTCCTTGTTGAAACCCCACCATGCCAAGAGCTCCAGGCACCTCATGCTCTCACTACAAGTGACTCCATAGAGACTGCCAGGACCACTCACGTCTCACACCCATACATGCTGTGTCATTCTTTGCACAACTGCCCACACCCAGAGTCCTTAACCGCCTTGCAGACCAAGGAGGAGCCTTCCCCTGCAACTAACCACCACCTCCACCACCCCACAGCAGGTCCAGCCCATCCTCGTGCTTCTAGAAAGGGGTTGCATGCTAAATGCTTTGAAGAAGCTCAGGTGCCAGGGCAAGCAGACAGAGTGAAGGGTATTGCTTGCAGAAAGACTTTGGTTGCACAAGGAGCACATGGAGACCACGAAGCTCCATGCGGTCTCCAGCTCTGACACAGTAACCACCCTCACAACTCAGCCTCCCAAAGCTCAAGCTCAGTCCCACCCAGACTGAGGAGCTGTCCCCAGGAGCACACTCACTTCTGAGCTGTCTCTGCTGACCTTCAGTGGCTCTGTCCCTTCTGACCTCCCTTGTGGAGCAGGAAGGGCTGGCATCCTAGGTCAGGATACTATTGTCACGAGCCAGGCACCTCCTTCCTTTCTCCATCACCTTCCTCAGTCAGCAAGGACAGATGTCCCAGTGGTGAAGATGCTTCCCCTGGGCTTGGCCACTTCATTAATATTTTCCTTTGATGTGAGGAAATGAACATTCTCCAAGCCATTACAGTGGAAATAGTTGTTTTCAATCCGGAAGGATCTTCCCAACCCCTGAGCACATCAGCAAGCAGCAAGCCCATTGCTGAAGTAGACACAAGGACAGCTGCATCAACAGCTTTATTTTTAGAAACACTTTTCCCAGCAGACTACTCAGATGTCACCCTGAGGGTTTCCCCAGCCCCACTAAGCACACCAAAGTCTGTGGGTGCTTCTTCACTACGCACTAAAAAGCCTTGCTCAAAGACACTGTCACCTGAAGAACCTCAGCCACTTCCCAAGGATTTGGGAGCTCTGGGCACTCGTGTTTCTGCCATGAGCATCTCGCTTCTTTGTGGTCTGATCTAGCAGAGCACCTGGGGACAAGTCTTTGATGTGACAGGAGCCTCTCACCAGCTGCTGGGACCATGCACAGGCTTCACCATCCCTGTACTTTGAGCTTCCAGCCTGCGTTTGCCTCGGCAGCTCTGGGCTCAGAGGAGCTCCTCTCATTGGGGTTTCTCCTGTATAGTTTTCTAGTATCCTGGAAGACAACTGACCCTATGACCAGGGCCAGCAACCCACCCCACATGGGCAGGTCATCCCCCCTCCAGGTCCCTGAGCAACTGAGGTGGTGACCAGGCTTGCCAGGAGCACAGCTCAGCTCTGTCATGGAGCACAGCAAAGCGAGGCAGGTTCAAGAGCTACAGCCAAACACGTCTCCACATGAGCCCCAGCACGTAAATAACCATCTTGTGGAGAGCAGGACCACTCAGATGACCTCAAGCTGCCAAGTGCCATCGATCTCACATAGCAAAGGGGAATCCAAAGCCTGGGAAGGCATCTGCAGCAAGAGGCTTTTGCTGCCATCCACAGCCACAAATCCTAAGGGAAGCACAGCAAAGCAGACGAGCCTCTGGAACAGCCCTGTAACACCAACTGTTCATTCCAGAGGTAGACATCTGGCCCCTTTAAAAAACAAGCTGAGCTGAAGTGACCTCCAGTGACTGGAAAAACTAAGTTGTAACCTCTCACCCATTCCTCCAGAGCTGCGAGAAGGCTGGCTCAGCCCCTCACCAAGCAGTGGGTGCCTGCTGCATGCAGTAGTCCCTCTGCCCATCGCCCTGGGGGAGCCGCAGCGACGACTCCGCAGACCAACCCGGCGCTGTGCAGCTTCAGAGGACAGGAAGCCAGGAAGTCTTTAACAATTTGCAATTGCAAAAGAGAATGGAGGGTGGTCAGTGTCTAAATCCAGGCTGGAATTCAGCCAGAGCTCGGCACTGAAGCACTGTCACCTGCTGCCAAGTGCAGAACTTGAACTGCTGGAACGCAGAATCCCCTTGCAGCGCCCCGGCTTTGGGAAGGAACAGGCTGGGCTTTCTGCAGGCTCATTCTCCTTTCAAAGCACCACAGAGAACAGGGGGATCATGTGAAGGGGTTGTCTCCTACCCCAGAGTATCAACATAAACCTCTGCCAGGGAGAGTTTTAAGAGATCCAGTCCTGCCCTGGTCTTACTGTCCTTCCATCCAGCGTTTGCACCTTCCCCCTGCCTGGGGAAAGCCAGCGGTGCCTGCTAGCTCCCTGCTCCCACAGAGCAAGGCAGCAGGGGTGGTGATGTGCTGCTCTGGTTCTGCTAAAGCTCACACAGAGGCTGTAAGGCCACACTTCCACACCCATAGCTCGTGGAGCCTCAGACTGAAGCGGATGGTGCTCCCGGCGTGTCCTTCCCCATCAGAGCGCCGCTTGCTAATGAACTGGCTGGAATAAAACCTCTGGCTTCACCCCGAACCCCCAGGCAGCAGCATGCTCATACACACACACTGATGGAACATGGGAGGTGGCAAAGGAATGTTTCACTTAGAGCCACCTGCTACATAAGTCAGCATGGCATGGGGTTGTGCCAGGGGCTGGGACAGAATGGACCCATCTGCAGCACACAGCAGGTCACAGCCTGCCAGGCTGCATCCCCAGCCCCTCCCAGCCTCATACACAGCAGGGTCCCTCCAATCCCAGCCCCAAAGGGAAGCTCAGCAGTTGTCAAAGTGTCTCATAGAATCACAAGGTTGGAAAAGACCTTTAAGATCATCAAGTCCAACTGTTCCTGTCCTGTGCTAAACCAGATCCTGGAGCACCTCATCTACCTGTCTGTTAAACACACCCAGGGGTGGGGACTCAGCCCCCTCCCTGGGCAGCCTGTTCCACAGCCCCACAACTCTTTCAGGGAAGAACTTTTCCCTCACATCTGCTCTGACCCTGCCCTGGGGCAGCTTGAGCCCATTGCCCCTTGTCCCATCTCCTGTCCCCTGTCTGAAGAGACCATCACCCACCTCTCTGCACCCTCCTGTCAGGTAAGAATAGGTCTCCATACACCCTTGGACATGCCTCCAACACCACCCACCAGAAACAGAAGAGAAAGAAGGGACTGAGGAGCCAGCAGATGCCTCCTGGATTCAATCTGGACCACAACACAACAGGAGGGTCTACTGGGTTGCAGCCAACCACTACCTCTGTGTGCCCCAGGAGAAGGGGCACTAACCACCACGCAAGAGCTTGCACGGGGTCACACACACCCCAATACCCCCCTTTCTTCTTCTCACACAGTGTGTTTTACCCCACAGCGAGTCAGAAGCTGCTTTGCTCTTACTTGGGAAGAGCAGATGAGACCCATTTCCCCATGTGCAGCCCCTGGGACAGGCAGCACTGGCTTCCAGGCAGTGCTCACTCACCCCCACCTTTTCTTTTTCCTTCCACTCAACTCTCAGCCCAACTCTTGGCACTTTCAAGCTTTATCTACACAAACCCTAGAAGGAAAGGAAGCCATCCAGAGGGACCTAGACAGGCTGGAAAGATGGGCCTGGGGGAACCTAATGAGGTTCAACACTGCCAAGTGTCAGGGGCTGCACTTGGGCTGGAGGAATCCCAGACACAGATACAGACTGGGAGAAGAGCTTCTGGAGAGCAGCCCTGCTGAGAAGGACCTGGGGATTGTGGTGGATGAGAGACTGAACATGAGCCAGCAGTGGCTCTGGCAGCTCACAAGGCCAATGGGATCCTGGGCTCCATCAGCAGAGGGGTGGCAGCAGGGACAGGGAGGGGATTGTCCCTCTCTGCTCTGCCCTGTGAGGCCCCAGCTGGAATCCTGTGTCCAGAGCTGGGGCCCCCAATACAAGAAAGATGGGGGACTGTTGGAAAGGGGTCAGAGGAGCCACGAGGATGCTCAGAGGGCTGGAGCAGCTGCCCTACAAAGAGAGGCTGAGGGAGCTGGGCTGGTTCAGCCTGGAGAAGAGAAGGCTGTGGGGGGACCTCATTGCAGCCTGCCAGTCCCTGAAGGGA
>VZTU01006312.1:168545-181572 GCA_013400835.1 Zapornia atra | reverse complement strand
CCCCCCAGCCTGCCCCGGGGTGCCCGCAGGGAGGGCAGCCCCTCCCGAGGGGACCCGGCGCGCCCAGCCCGCATCGCCCCGAGGACTGCAAGGGGTGTCTCGGCCCACCCTCGGGGCGCTGAGGCCGAGGGGAGGGGGCACCGCTGTGCCCCCAGGCCCCGGCCGCTCCCAGGTGCATCCTCCCTCCCCCAAACGAGCCGAGGAGCCCACAGGCTGGTACCCAGCGGTACCTGTTGCTAATGGGAGGCAGGTGAAGGGCACCTGCACTCATTAATAAGGAGGACACCTTCAAGTGCTGTCTAAAAAGCTTGTGAGGGCTGAGAAGCTGTGGGGGCTTCCTCAGGGAAACAGCTGATAAAGGCATGGGGGGGAGTAGTACAGTGAGGAGGGTTTGGGAAGAGTCAGGCTCTTCCAAGGTCTCCTGACAGAGTCCAGTTTGTTTTATCCAGGTATGTGCTGCACCCCTGTTTTGTTAGTGGGCACCAGGTGGAACAGGAGTGGACAGTCCTTCATGGGATGGGCAAAGCCACTGCCAATGCCCTGAGCTTAGATGGGATGTTTGAGACCCTGAGGTTTGTAATGAATCTTGCTTGTGCCAACAGCCTGGCTGTCAGGTCAGCTCATCTCTTCTCCCAGCTCACAGGGATGCTTCCTCCAGGAATCTGCCAAGTTCTGTATTTCAGGCATCTGGGGAATAAGCAACAATCATAACAATTAATTCTTCAGCAGCAATTCCCCTCCAAGAATCATCTCTTATAAATGTTAATCAAGTGAGCTTTGCAGTGCTGCTGGGAAATAGCTGAGCAGCGTTCCTCTGCCTCCCTAATCTGCAGGTGGGAAACTGAGGCACAGCATTCCTGTGAGGTTAGGGTTTATCTGAAGTTGCTACATTTCTTATGGTTGGGTGGTGTTTTTTGGGTGGTTGTTTTTTTCAAATATCTTAAGGAGATTTGGTATGTTCTTTGAGGTGTCTGCCAGAACAAGGGTGAGACCCAGCCTACTGGAAATGGGGTGATTTTGCCTTCCAGTCCTGGCTGTACAGCTTCCAGAAAGCATTAGATACTTAATGAATTAACTGATTATTCCAGACTTACTGCTTGGCTCTTTCTGAAAACCAGAATACCCATAATATGATACCTCATGCAGCCTCTGTCTGCCATGGATCATTTGCATGTAGGACCAGGGATAATCGTGCTGCTGATCCATGTACCTTCAGTTCAAGAGACACTCCACCTACACTGCATGGACTGGGCATCATCCAACTGCTTCTTCACATGAATGTCCTGGGGGTTGCTGAGTGCTCCAGCATCTCTTCAGGCTGTTTGTCTGGAGCTGGAATGTCTTTGTCTGCATCTCCAGGACTGAGGAGGCAGCCTGTGGGATGAGGGATTGGAGTCTCAGTTTTGCCTCTATTCAGCACATTCTTCTTTCTTTTTTCCCTTTTTTTTCCCCCCTCCTGCTCCCATTAATTACTTCCTCATGTGCTGGTTCCTGCCTGAGAAGCATTGGGAACTTCTGAGGTTTTGACAGAGAAGACTTTGGAAGATGCTGAAATCCTGAGGTGGGGAATGTCTGTCAGGGGAAGATCTGCTTGATGAGGTTTCTGCTATCGAGCATTTTATTCTTCTGCTGCTGTAAGAACCTCAGTTACAGGCTTAGCTCTGTGTTCCTGCAGCACATCTAGAGCCAGGTGACTCGTACAGCCCCAGCACAAAGCCAGAGGGTTTGCTTCTTGCTCCTGCCTTGCCAGTATCCATGTTACATGGCCCACTAGTGATACCCCAGTAAACTGAGAGCTGATCCCACTTCCCTTTTATCCCAGTGATAAAGACCTCCACTTCGGCCCTGTTCTTCCACATAATACCCAAACACAAGGCCCCATGGCTTTAGCTACTCTTCTAAGATGCTTTCCAGCTTTCAGGAAAGGCTAAACAAGTGCAGGACCCCAAAGAAATTGGGGTGTCTCAGTAGAGCACTCACCATAAACAGCCAAAATCAGAGCAAGTGTGTTCACAAAAATGGGAGAATAACAGCAGTGAGATGGGATTTCCTTATTCTGGGGATCATTCCCTCAAAGTCTCTGAGACCCAAGGCACAAACCCCCATCCTCAGAGAGTCTGGGGTTTGTTGCACCTAATTTGTATTTAATATTTTAGCCTGGCTAGGTCTTTACCTGGCTGGGATAGAGATGAAGTTCTCTTTGCCAAACATCTCTATGCACCAGGTGAGGAGACGACATCCAGGTGATTCTGCAAGGCCCAGGTTGGGTATTGATGATCTCAAAGGTCTTTTCCAACCTAGTGATTCTATGATATTCACCTCCTATTCATTTTTGCTCTTGTTTTGTTTAACCATGTGTTTTGCCTGGAAAGGGGTTGTCGCATCAACCAGCTCAGAGGGTACTTCCTTGAGCAAATGACTCCAGCTTCCTGCATCTCTGAAGGCCTATTTGGGGAGGTACAGAGGAGGAGAGGAGTACCTGAGCAAAACACATTGACCATAGGTGACAGCTCTCTTAAAATCCACCTCAGAAGGCTTTGTGCCTCAGGGATTATCTGATCATCTCCTTTTGCTTCCTCTAATCCAGTGGGTGATCGTGTCTGCTGAGAGCTTTAAAATAATCATCTGAACAAGCCCAGTGACTCGCAGGGGAGAGCTGGGGCTCTGTGTGCTTGGAAGGAAAATGCCACTTTTTTTTCCCCCCTGTAAGCAGGAGTATTAACCATCTGCACAGACACCACAGTCTTGGAAAGCTCCAGCCTTTTAATCAGAGCTTTGGATTTCAGAGCAGGCGTTTAATCGGCGGGGGGAGTGTTTTCAGCCAGGTTATGTAAAAGCTGTCAAGAAACCAAGTGTCTGGAAAGGATGCACAGAAGAAATGTGCTAGGAGGAGACCCAGGGGAGGGTTTGGTTTTCACTGGTCATGCTGGCATCATGCACATTCCATGGAATTTAGGTAAGCAGGACACTACTGCTTTATGGGTGCCTTGCAGGGAGACCCGCTCCAGGGCTCTGGTGTGGAAGTGTTGAAGGGTACAGGCTGGGCACAGGAGGAGCTCGAGGCAGGAGGCCAGAGCATGAGAATCACCAGGCAGAAATGGTTAACAACAGAATCACAGAATCCCAGGGGTTGGAAGGGAGCTCCAGAGCTCATGGGGTCCAACCCCCTGCCAAAGCAGGGTCCCTAGGACAGGGCACACAGGTCGGTGTCCAGACAGGGCTGGAATCTCTCCAGAGAAGGAGACTCCACACCCCCTGGGCAGCCTGTCCCAGGGCTCCCTCACCCTCACTGGGGAAAAGTTCTGCCCCAGGTTGCTGTGGAACTTCCTGTGCTCTGACTGGCAGCCATTGCCCCTTCTCCTGTCCCCACAGACACTGAGAAGGGGCTGCCCATTCCCCCTGCATCCCATCCTTCAGGTATTGATAACCATTAATAAGGTCCCCCCTGAGTCTTCTTCTCTCCAGGCTGAACAGCCCCAGCTCCCTCAGCCTTTCCTCACAGGGGAGATGCTCCAGGCCCTTCATCATCCTTGTAGCCTCCTCTGGACTCTCTCCAGGAGATCCCTGTCTATTTTATCCCAGGGAGCCCAGAACTGGACACAACACTCCAGGTGGGGCCTGACCAGGGCAGAGCAGAGGGGGAGGATCCCCTCCTGTGACCTGCTGCCCACACTCCTCCTGATGCCCCCAGGATCCCATTGTCTCTCTCAGCCCCCAGGGCACACTGCTGGCTCATGGCCAACCTGTCATCAACCAGCACCCCCAGGTCCTTCTCCACACAGCTCCTCTCCAGCAGGTCACCCCCAGCCTGTCCTGATACAGATGGTTATTCCTTCCCACCATAACGTTCTCCCACATGGGCAGCCATGCATGGACACGCAGGGATCTGTGGTGCTGGAGGTGTCTGTGTGTCACACATCTCCTGGAGGAGCCTGCCTTACCACACACAGAAACTCCCAATTAATTTCTTGCAGGAGTGAAAGTGCCCTAAATTAAGCAGTTCCTAGGGGCAGCTCTCATCTCAGCCTCCCCAAGGTGAAGGGGTGGGAAAGCTGAACCCTTCCTTCCTTCCTGTAACAAGAAGTGACAGTTTCTAATTAGGATCCATTAGAGGGTGCCCCAGGGAGCCGATGGGGCCGTTTCTCAGGCAGCATTGTTGGGATGATTTTTTGTCTTAGAATGGCATGTTGGCTCAGCTACCTCACTGATCTTCCCCAAGCCTATGTACTGTACTTTGAGTCATCTCACTGCTGTGCCATGCCTAAGAGGAAGAACAGGAGATCTCAAGAAATCTTGATGCTCTCCCAGCCTTGTCAGTCCTTGGGGACAAGCACAGAGCAAACAGGACATGGGCAGGGAGAAACCTCATGACATTCAACAAGAGCAAGTGGAGAGTCTGGCACCTGGGGAGGAATAACTGTCTGTATCAGTACAGGCTGGGGGTGACCTGCTGGAGAGGAGCTCTGTGGAGAAGGACCTGGGGGTGCTGGTTGATGACAGGGTGGCCATGAGCCAGCAGTGTGCCCTGGGGGCTGAGAGAGACAATGGGATCCTGGGGGGCATCAGGAGGAGTGTGGGCAGCAGGTCACAGGAGGGGATCCTCCCCCTCTACTCTGCCCCGGTCAGGCCCCACCTGGAGTGTTGTGTCCAGTGCTGGGCTCCCTGGGATCAAACAGCCAGGGATCTCCTGGAGAGAGTCCAGAGGAGCTACGGGGATGCTGAAGGGCCTGGAGCATCTCCCCTGTGAGGAAAGGCTGAGGGAGCTGGGGCTGTTCAGCTGGAGAGAAGAAGACTGAGGGGGGAACTTATTAATGTTTATCAATATCACACATCAGGCACATCAGCACAGACAGTCCTTGGCTGTTGTGGTGTCATCTGCCTTCCCCAGATCACTGTGAGACCAATGCAGACATCACAACCATCACCCAGGGTTCATTAATCCAGATTTACAGGAAAAAGTCAGGCAAAGGTGGGGGCACTGGGGGGAGCTGCCACTGTTGACACAGACTGTTGGTAACTTCAAGTCCACAGAATGTCTTTTCAGTACAGGGCAACACAGGTACAGCTGCCAAGACAAGCTCCCTCCTTGAGGCCCTGAAGAATCATACCCTACCCCAGTTCAGGGTATAGCCCTGTCCCCAGCCCTTTGGTTAGAGCACCATTGTCCTGCAGAAAGGCCAGAGAAGCATCTCACCCCAACACCAGCAGAGATGCTCCAAAATGCATTCAGGGAGCTCTCAGGGAATTTTGAACCCACCTTAGTGAAATCCAGCCTGATGATTTGTATTTTAGTGCAGGATCTGGGCTGGAAGGACCCTGTCCCTCATGCAGCTGAGAGCACAAATAGATGACATGTGCAAGACTAACTCTATCTGATAATGGCAGACACCCCTAGACAACTTCTCAGACCATTCCAAGAAAACCTGTATTCAGTGCCCATCCAGCTCCCAGTGGAAAGTGCTTGATGGCTGGATATTTTGGCATGATACTTTGTACTTTCCTTAAAGCATCAGCTCACAGAGTCAAAGCATTATGAGAGAAACTCATTATTCTTTAAAAAACCCCACAATCTACATTCCAAGCATTTACAGTGACAAAAATATTCCACAATGTGAACTGTTGCATTTTAATTCCTCTAGAAAAAGAAAACAGATTTAATTTTTAATCCCATCTCATCTTTCATGGTTTGGGCTGGTAACCTTCCTGCAGCAAGGATTCCTTGCCTTGGGAAGAAGCTTTTCTGAACCAGGCTGTCATTTGGGTTTCTTTTTAAAAAAAAGCAATTGGAGACAGAGGAAAACAAGAAGGTGGGGGGGGGAAGAGCATTTCTCCATAGCAAATCCTCTGCAGTACAATCCAAGTCCTGTGACTCCCCTGCCTGTTTGCTCTCTGTGTCTGCACCACACGTGAAGCTGTTTAAAGGAAGCCAGTGCCCTTTAAATCTGCACAGTCCTTACTGCCTTACCAACACTCAGACACTTTTATTAGAGCCAGGGAACATTCCAAGCCCCAAAGGTAATAAAAATGCAGTTTGCCAGAAAACAATAGCAAGCTAGCAAAGGGGTTTTGGTTTGTTTAGGTGTTGCTAAGCTTACTGCCCCTCTCTGAGGGGTTCCAGTGTCTGCCCCCCCTTTTCCTCCTACTGCACAAAGACACCTTGTATTCCTAAACTCTCCCAGGGCTGCTGCATCTGGCAGAAGCCTCCATAGCTTCATGGACTCAGCTGAGGGTGTAACTAGCCTGTCCTTCACAGATCATGAGCTGAAGGCCCTGGGGGTTCAGGCTCTGTGCTCTGCTCAGCACCCCCAGCATCAGGCCCGTGGTGGTACAGGCTCCTCTTCCTTCACTGCCTTCATATCTGTATCAGGTAGAAGCAGAGATGCCTGGAGAAGTCTTTGCACATGGCTAAAGCCTTAACTGTCCATTCCAGAGAAGCATTAGTGGGAAAAGATGGTTTGTAACTGGAGTAAAGCCTGCCCAGCTGGGAGGCAGTCAGCAGTGGGAAGGTGAGGCAGCACGCAGAGGAGGTTGGGCAGTGGGAGAAGAGCTTGGCAGGACTGGTCACACAGGCTCAGCCACAGACATGAGCCTTCCTCATCTTAAGGGTGAATTTATTTGTCTCCAGGATTTCCATTCCCTTCTGTTCCATGTGGGCTCTGTTCCTGCTGGAGAGAGACAGAATCTGCCACTGGCTCAAGCATTTTTCTTCCTACAGGACCTCTGAGTTGTATGAAGCCCAGTGTTACCACTGACTAACAGCATCTGTAAAGCTGAGCCTGGGACTCACCCTGCTCATATTCACACTCTGCAATGCAGCACAGTGAAGGACTCTAGCCATCAGAATCATAGAATCACAGACTGGTCTGGGTTGAAAGGGACCCCAAGGATCACAGAGCTCCAACCCCCCTGCCACAGGCAGGGCCACCAACCTCCAGGCCTGGAGCTACACAAGGTTGCCCAGGGCCCTATCCAACCTGGCCTTGAACACCCCCAGGGATGGGGCACCCACCCCCTCTCTGGGCAGCCTGTTCCAGCCCCTCACCACTCTCTCTGTAAAGAACTTCCCCCTAATATCTCATCTAACCCTTCCCTCCTCCAGCTTCACTCCATCCCCCTTGTCCTGCCAGTCTCTGCCCTTTAACAAGCTGATTCCCCTCCTGTTTCTCTGCTCCCTTCAGGGAGCTGCAATGAGGTCCCCCCACAGCCTTCTCCTCTCCAGGCTGAACAAGCCCAGCTCCCACTAGCATCACCCAGACAGCACAGCAGCATCTTGTAATTCCTCACAGCACCTCTGTGACACTGGGGTTTATTTCTTCCCTTTCCTAAAGTATCACAGCAAGGTGCTATTCTACCAATTACAACACAACATTGCTCCCTGGACTTGCCCTGTCAGAGAGCCTGTGGCAGCCACACCACTCTGCATCATCCAGCAGTTTCTCCATGCTGTGGGCAGGCAGGATTCTGTAGGTACAGGCATTTTCTTTGCTGGGTATCATGTGCCATTTGTCACCAGGCTCCTGTGAGGGAACTGCTGGGAAAAACAGAGAGGGCTTTTAGATATTGTTCCCATAGGACTGGTTGGTTTAGCCAAGGCTGGAGCATCATACTTCTCAGATAAACAGATAACAGCAGGAGGAGATGTGTCAGCAGTGTGGAGCTAATGCAGTGCCTTCAGCAGCAGATCTATGGGTAGACCTCTGGTTCCTCCTCCAGGATTTTCAGCTGCATCATGCAGCATCCTGGGATGAGAGAGACACATGAGTTATTCTCCTTCATGGTGTCACTCCAGTGTTTTTTGAAGCTTCAGGGTTGCACAGGGATTCTCTTGAAATCACCCAGCCTCAACACTTGGACACAGAACTTGCTTGTTTTGCTGGAGGTTTGGGTTTGTGCTGTCTAGTTGTCCATGATATGGTTTGATCATTGGGTAGAAAGATCATTTATGAGCATCTTACACACTGGCTTCTCTGCATGTTGGGTGCCAGCCAGAGAAATGTCACCCTGGTTTTCAGTACCCCTGTAATGCCAAGAGCATGAGTCAGTCATACCTGCTTCACCAGTGTCTGTCAGCAGATATGACATGGATTTAGGGTGAGCTTCTCTAAACTGCTTCATGATCATTGACTTTAAACAGAATGGACCTTCCTGGATTGTGTTATTTCTTGCAAGGTTCATTCAGTGTCTCAGATCTTGATTCTGAGGTCTGCATCTGTTTGCAGAACAGTGGCAAGAGGATCTTATCTACCCCTCAGAGCGACTATCTGGGAATCCTTGGAAGGTGGGTGCCTTCCCCAGCCTCCTTCCAGGTATACATCTCCAGCTGGCATGGGATGGGCATGTTTGATGGTAAGAATTCAATGGGGAGAACAACACAGAGCAATAAAAATGGAAATTGGCTCCTGACCTATATTAACATGTCAAAAATTCTCTCCATGGCCAACAATCAAGTTCACACTAGGGTCACAGAAAGACCTCTAAGTTCATATAAAGACCTCTAAGTTCACAGAAAGACCTCTAAACACAGAAAATTGTTACTTGCCTGTATTTCCAGATCCACATGCTTGACCAGCCCAGATGTTTTAAAGTCCTACTGCTCATTTGCCTCCCTGCACACATCCAAGAGGCTGTATTTGGAGATAAAAATCCACAGAAGTGCTTGTTATCCTCACAGATCCTGTGGCTGTGCACACAAATGGCTGATTTGGCATGCAGGCACTCAGCTCTCACACAGCAATGCACGTTCCAGCCAGCACTGCCTGCAAACTCAACCTCGAGGAGCAATTACAGTCACATAAACTCTGCTTCTAACATAACACCAAACAACAAGCCTCATGGAAAGTGACTCTCCCTGTTTATATAATTTAGACAAGGGAAAAAAATAACCCCTTTAAGGCAAACTAATTCAAGCCCTTCTTCTCCAGACAGTGAGGACTGCTCATGGTTAGTACGTTGCCTGCTAGACTTAGTTCTACAGTGCACTGTCAAATACCCTGAGGAACACAGCACTACTGTGCTGATACTCCAGCTTCTGATCTCTGAAGCTCTGCCAGTTACTCCCCTCTTTCCCTGCTCCTTGTCTGCCTGCTCTGGAGTATTGTGTCCAGTGCTGGGCTCCCTGGGATAAAAAAGACAGGGATCTCCTGGAGAGAGTCCAGAGGAGGCTACGGAGATGATGAAGGGCCTGGAGCATCTCCCCTGTGAGGAAAGGCTGAGTGAGCTGGGGCTGTTCAGCCTGGAGAGGAGAAGACTCAGGGGGGACCTGATTAATGGTTATCAATATCTGAAGGATGGGATGCAGGGGGAATGGCCAGCCCCTTCTCAGTGTCTGTGGGGACAGGACAAGGGGCAATGGCTGCACGTCAGAGCATAGGAAGTTCTGCACCAACATGAGGAAGAACTTTGCCCCAGTGAGGGTGAGGGAGCCCTGGGACAGGCTGCCCAGGGGGTGTGGAGTCTCCTTCTCTGGAGAGATTCCAGCCCCGTCTGGACACCGACCTGTGTGACCTGTCCTAGGGACCCTGCTTTGGCAGGGGTTGGACCCCATGAGCTCTGGAGGGCTCTTCCAACCCCTTTGATTCTGTGATTCTGTTTCCTCCCTGTGCCCAGCTCAGCCCAACACTGTGCTGCAGCATCTCACACTCCTCCTTGTAATTTGCTCCCACCAGGCTTTGTATCTGGCATAGAGATAAAAGTGATTCACCTGAAGTGAATGTCAACCCACCTCCTTCCTCAGCAGCCTGAAAACACACAGATGGTCCTGTAGCAAAGGTGTAATGTCCCTTCTGAGGAGTCTCCCAGTGTCTGCCCTAGCACTGGCACTTTGTGGCTCGGGTTTTCAGCTGTGTCATGAGCCAGTGTTTGCAAAGATCCCTAACCCTGGACCTGCAAAGGGCTCCCAGCCTTTGCAAGGGCTGGAGGGGTGGGGTTGCCTGGTGTGTGTTTACTTCTTAAATTCACACAGTTTAAAGAGAGGGTCCAGCAACGCTGACAGCAAGAGAAGGGCTTCATGACAACCTCCTGTCTGTGCTATATGCGGGGTAAGGACCGGCTCCCCCGCCGTGCAGGGAGGTGCAATGCCACACCTCCATTTCCAGGCACACAGAGCCTGGCTTCAGGTACACGGGCAAGCTGCCCAAAGCATTGCAGCAGCAGCAGCAGCAAAAGGAGGATTAGTTTCCTGTCTGCTCTGTGGCTGGGACCCGATCCATCACTGGTGTAATCCCCCCAGCTCCACTGCAGTCACTCTTGGGGTGGCTGGGGGAAGGCTGCCTTAATGCAGCAGGATGCTGCACTCACAGGCTTTCCCAAGCATTAGCATTCTGATGCAGTAGAAATTCATCCCATAATACAGCACTGAGAATTTTAAACTAATAAAGACTCCAAGATGCCTGCTGTCACCCTTGCTAGCTAATTATAGCAGTGTGGACAGACTTCCCTTGCAGAATTCCATATGCTGTATTCATCCAGTGTGATAAATAAACCATATTAAAGAGGGAAGGCTGAGAAGACATTTCTGATTCCAAAATCCTCTAACCCTAAAGTTAGACACAGATGAAATAACTGAATGGGAATTTGCCTGGGTTGGTTTTTTTCTCATACAGCTTCTCCTCCTGCCTCTAGATGTGCTTCAGCTGAAGTGGGTGGGACAGAGGGCAGGGGAAGGCTATTTGCTGTTTGGCAATCTGTAAGAGTTTCCCTAGGAGACTCTTACACTCAGCCCTGGGCTTCAGGCACAGCCACCCCAGCATTCCACCCATCTTCCACTTGGCACTACCTGGACACTTGGCAAAGGCCAGAAGACAGGATGAAATAGATTGTTCCAATCTTCCTTATTTTTCCAGGGATGCTCAGCATTGGAGGGAGCCTGTCTAAGGCACTGTCCAGAGCAGGCACAGCAGGGAGAGGGGCAAAGAGCAGAACTGCTGGAAGGGGTGATGAGCACTTGCAGATGACAAGTCAGTGCTAAAGAGCAGGGAACCAGCCACTGCTGAGGGTGAACATGCAGCACCCAGGTCACAGTTTTGCATTAACTTGGAATCATATTTTTTCCAGTAAGAAATGTGGATTAAGAAATCAGGATTTCATTTTTTTGGTGCTAAAATTGTTGGAAAGGAATAAAGAGGAATTCCCCTTGGGTTTGGAGTCTATGAGGCTGCAGTTCAATTTGTTTCAGAGGAGAGACCTAGATGTGGAATTGAACTTCCTCAAAGTTAATTCCCAAAGCTGGGTATTGGATGTAGGTCACTTTCTGGCTTGTTCTGAAACTCAGCTGAGCTTGAAATACCATTCAGTTTTCACTAAAGAGTGAAGACACACATCTCCCTTCTGTCCTATCCAGGTCATTGCCTCTGAAGGCAATGCCACAAGGTGTAGTTGTAACACCAGCACACACCCCAAGGTGTGGGCCAGGGAAAGCTGCCCCTGCCCAGCTTTGCCTTTAAGCAGAGAATTCTCCACACCAATCTTTCCACCTACATCTTCAGCATGCAGAGCAGGCACTGAAGGACACAGTGCTTGAGGAGAGCATCCTTCTATATATGACCTATCTGACCAGATGAAGATATGTCCTATCTCTACATGACACACTTTGCATAACCTCATTCCCCCCCAGACCCCCAGCCAATATTCTGTCCCCCACACCACTGAATTGCCTGCAAAGAACAACACCAGATTTCTGCTGCTGGTGTTGCCATCACATAGGCATCTACCTTCATGGCCCAAGGGTCCCATGTCCCATGCCAGCAAGCTGCAGAATGCTAGGGAGAGTTCCTTGGTGGAAAAGGCTGGGTGGCAGGGCTTTATCTGTATGCCTTGGCTGAGCCTTCCATGGCTGATAGAGAAGGTGCCCAGAGCAGAAGCCTGCAGAAACAGTCCGTGAATATTTCTGTGTAACAGCGGCATCCAGTGGACAAGGGAAGATTCCCAGGAAAATATCTGGAAAACCAGGATAGGGCCATGTCAGAGTAGTTTCCTCTCCCCACCCAGAGCTGTGCGTCCCTGCTCCTGCCCCTTGCGGTAAGCGTTACGATGTCCTCGCTGAGCAAGACGAACTCAGGTTTTCCAGATGCTAGAGATGGATGTTGCAGAAACATGGGATCACAGAGTTCTAGCAACACCAGATCAGAAGCAGCCTCAAGAGGCCCTCCAGGCCATGCCCTGTATCAAACCATGTCAGTCCTACCCTATGCTTTCTGGGGAAATTCAATGTTGTAGCAGTTACTGTAACTTTCATGGCTACAGGGTACAAAGGGCCTGTCCAAAACCAAGCTGGTCACTGCTGTTTGATAAAAGACAAATAGTAGGACACAGTGTCCCTCATCCTCTGTGTTGCGTAAAGGTGATGTTGGCCAGACCCCTTAAACACACACCTTGGGGTGACTGAAAATGTGGATGTGTGAAAGAAAGCAGAGTCTGGCTTGGTTCTGCCCAGAACCACCCTGTGTTTTGCCCTTTGGCCAAGAAGGTGGAGAATGAGCACCGCTTGGTATTTGGGAATGTGGTGAGGGGATACTCTGATGGGGAGTATCCTTCACCCTAGAAGGAAAGGAAGCCATCCAGAGGGACCTTGCCAGGCTGGAAAGATGGGCCCGGGGGAACCTAATGAGGTTCAGCACTGCCAAGGGTCAGGGGCTGCACTTGGGCTGGAAGAATCCCAGACACAGATACAGACTGGGAGAAGAGCTTCTGGAGAGCAGCCCTGCTGAGAAGGACCTGGGGATTGTGGTGGATGAGAGACTGAACATGAGCCAGCAGTGGCTCTGGCAGCTCACAAGGCCAATGGGATCCTGGGCTCCGTCAGCAGAGGGGTGGCAGCAGGGACAGGGAGGGGATTGTCCCTCTCTGCTCTGCCCTGTGAGGCCCCAGCTGGAGTCCTGTGTCCAGATCTGGGGCCCCCAATACAAGAAAGATGTGGAACTGTTGGAGAGGGGTCAGAGGAGCCACAGAGATGCTCAGAGGGCTGGAGCAGCTGCCCTACAAAGAGAGGCTGAGGGAGCTGGGCTGGTTCAGCCTGGAGAAGAGAAGGCTG
>VZTU01006312.1:155147-166815 GCA_013400835.1 Zapornia atra | reverse complement strand
GGCTGGAGCCCGCCTGTGGCGCCGCGATTGCGGGGGCGGGCGCTGGACTCGTGTCTCGGGCGGCGGAGGCCTTGAGTGGGAAAGGAGCCGGTGGCCGCGGCCACGGTGCCCACCTGAGCCTCTTCTGGCGTGTCCTGCGCTCTCCCTAGGCCGCTGTGGTAGGTCCCCTGCTCAGACTCCCGCACCGAGAATGAATGAGGGAAGGAAGCAAACGCAGCCCTTGGCTAAGGACAGCGGCGTTCCGGAGGATCGTCTGAATCTTGTCCTCTCTCGGTTCTGTCAGGTAAGTGCCTGCCTTTTTCCCTCTCTTCTTCCTCGGGCTAAGTTGGGCATAGCTCTGCTTTGAGCGGTTAGTTTTCATTCTGCCACATTTAGCCAGGGTCGAGTCCGTAATGGGATGTGTCTGCTTGCTCCTGCTCCATTGTTATTTCTTCTGGATGGGGAGTGCTGGCTGCCCTGGAGAGTATAAACATACATCTTGTTTTCCTGTTCTGAAACAGGTACTGCAGGTAAAAGCCCTTACTTGCTAAGGTGAGAGCTTGGCAGCCATTCCTGCTGGGCATTTTGTATGACTGGAGCATGTGCCCTATGCTGGATATAACTCAGACCTGAAGCACACTAGGCTTTTACTCTCCTGTGTTTCTATGAGACTTGCAGTCTTCCTGAACTCCGAGCCATAAAAACAAGGGCCAAACCTAATCCTAGAGAAGATAGTGCAGCTGCACTGGAAGCTCTGCATGTTTGTTCTGATTTCCCTGCAGACACTCAGCTCCAGAACTTACTTTCTGAATGTAACAAATTCTAATTTCTACCTTGCTTAGAAATGAGTGAGTTCTGGCTCACCTTCATGGAGGTCACCTCAGCTCAGCTTTACTAGTCAGCCTTCTCTGGTTTTTGCCTAAGAGCTTCCTTACATCCTCTGCACCTCTCTGTTGCTTAAGGAGGAGTTCTGTTTGGCTCCACTGGGATACTGTTCTTATTTCTCCTCTACTTAACAGCTCCTTGGGTTCCTAAAACTGCTTCCTACAAAGAGCAGTGCAGTTGTGCATCCTTCTAGGTCCTTCTTTCATGCTTGATTTGAATTTTTCATCCGTGGTTTCAGGACACAGATGAGTGAACTGTCAGGGCCATGGTTACTGTAAATAACCCACGCTACACACATTGTTATGAGTGGAATGATATCGTGTGATGACAACAGAAATCAGGAAGAGAAAGCTTCAGTAGCCTTGTCAGAGCTAGAGAGGTTCTTGCCCTGTTTTGAGCTTTGCTTTCTGCTCTGAGTCTGCAGCAGCTAACTTCCATTGTGCAGGTGATGGTTCCCTTCATGAACCAAGGCAGCCAACTAACATGGCAGTAGATTGGTAGCTCACGCTGCAGTCTCAGCTCTAACTGATGTGTCTTCAGTACTTTATGCCTGTTTTCTGTACTAATCTCATCTGTTTCTGGGTTGGAAGGACATTGTGTAGGCCTGGCAAGTGTCCCTGCAACCTATGGAACAAGCAGTTACCTAGTTGTGATTTAACAGCGTTGCCACTGGTGCTGTTTGCTTGAATAATTACTCTCATTTTAGGCTTCAGAGAAGTAAATACATTTCCCAGCCCTTCCTCTTTGCACAGTGTTACCTTGCTGAGTCACCAACATGAGAAGAATCTTCATAATTGTGTGATATTTGGGTTGGCTTGATTCTCTGCTTACTAAGATATTGCTGTATACCTTGGTATGTTTTGCATTTATTTATAATGCACTATGGCTGAAGGACCCTGTCCCAAAATAGCATATAAAGAATCTGTTCTTCTCCTGCTTTGCCTGCTAATCCATTGCTAGGGTGGTTTGGAAGGATTGGAAATCCATGCATAGCATCTGTCCACTAAAACTTTGACAAATCACAGAATCAGGGAATTGTAGGGGTTGGAAGGGAGCTCCAGAGCTCATGGGGTCCAACCCCCTGCCAAAGCAGGGTCCCTAGGACAGGGCACACAGGTTGGCGTCCAGATGGGTCTGGAATCTCTCCAGAGAAGGAGACTCCACACCCCCCTGGGCAGCCTGTCCCAGGGCTCCCTCACCCTCACTGTGAAATCCCAAACAGGCTGGTCAGACCTGGAGCTTCACAGCTGAATGGGCACAGAGGCTGTCTTGCATGTGAGCTTGGCGTTGGGCTGGATGGAAGGATTGCCATTGTTCTCATTCACTGTGGGTGGTGTTACTGTCTTGAGTCACCACTTGAAGTTGCAAAAACTGTAGAAGTACTGCAAGTATGGAGGTGGCAATTGTCTCCTTCCATCTTTACACAAAAAGGGGGTATATCCATGGCTTTCTAAGCTACCTTGTTCAAAAGCAGGTGGCTCCATGACCACCCTGGGCTCTTCAGAGCTGTGGCAGATCTCTTTGAAAGAAGCTCATCTCTTGCCTTGCGTTCGTGTGGTTGCTCACAGAGCTCAGTTTTGTCACTTGCCCATCTCTGGTTTTGCTGAAATTGAACTTTTTCTCCCCAACTTGATAATTTAAGTTCTCCTAGGTCATGTTGACCCTGCCTGCCTATTCCTATCAGATCTGTTTGCCTTGCTCATCATCTGTGGCACAGAACTGCTCCCCGGGCTCTGGCAGAATTCAGGGTCATGCTGAATGTGACCGTACCGCTTGCGACAGTACTCATCATCCCCTTCACTCTGAGTTGCTGGGATCCAGGAATAGAATGCAGAGTCCTGTGAGCAGACTATTTGAGTCCTAGTTGGGTTTTTTTTTTTTTTCCAAGGATTCTGATTCCTGGCATATCAAGGGCATTGTTGGAGGGGCTGGGGTGTTGTAATACAGCGTGCTCAGAGGGACACCGGTGCAGCGTTCGGTGCACTCTTGCTACAAGCTCTGATTGGAGGGAGAGCATTGGATGCTCTTCTCTCCTTAAGCACAGAGTGAGAAAGTGGAGTCTCTTGTTTCTTGGGAGACTTGTAGAATTTAAATATTTCTACTCCCTCTGCGATGAGAGCTGTAGTGTTTGAAATTTCCCAGAATACAGAACAAGTCTTCTAGCATTTAGACTGGCTGTGTGTGGAAAGTGGCCTCAGTGAAGGTGCATGTGTGCTGTCAGGACAGTAATGGCTTGATCTGAGACCTCCATTCGTGTTCCTTGATGTGAGCCCAAGGAATGCAAGGATACATGCTGGATCATGGCTTGATACTTTCTTTTTATTCCCTCTCCTGTAAGTAGTATGGGCCAGGCTATGAGAATGAAATGGAAATGAGAGCTTTGTTCCTAGCTCTGCCACCAATTCCATGTATAACTATGGCTTTCCCATCTGTAAAGTGTACTCAGCTATCCAGAGCTGAAAGATAACATCTGTACTTCTGAACTGTACAGGCTTGTAAATGAATTGGTGTACGTGCTGACCCTCAAACCTCTGTTAAATACCAGCAAGGAAAGCAACAGCTAACTCCTCAATTCATTCTGCTCCTACGCAACTGATGTCTCTCTAGCCAAAGGCATGTCAGGATGGATTAGACTTAAACCTTTTGATCTGCTTTCAGAGCACAGAAAGGGCAAGTTCCAGGCTGAAAACTGACAGGAGTGCAGTGTTGACCATTCTGAAAGCCTGAGGGGAAATCTGAAAGTTGGTAGGATGAGCTATCAAGGCTCATCAGAGATTCAGCAGGTTTTATGCTCCAGCTTGCTCTGTGCCAAAGCCTGAAGTAGCTACTTTTGGTTTTGAAAAGCTGGAGAAAGCTGTGTTCCTCACCTGGGTGATTTGTAATCCTATTGTATCACCACTGCAGAGGGGAACAGTGTCTATGTACCTAGGAACAGCTGTGTCACAAACCACAGTACACCACCCCACCACATGCCTACCAACAGCACTTCAGTCTTAATTCCTCTTGATTTTTTTACTCCTTCAGTAATGTTAGTCTTCTGATTTGGTATGACTTGTGGGGGAACTTGCTGCCTTTTTGGACAGACAAAATCATTGTGTGAATAGATTGGAGGATTAGGAATTGATTTAACCCATAATTTCCTGGTGAATAGGAGTGAGAGCTGGCATGAAAGAGATGCAGACCTGAGCTTTGCCTGGGGCTTAATGCCATCAGCTCTGGGCCAGATGGTCTTGCCTCTGAGAAAGACATTACAGCAATACTAAGTAAGGGCACAGTTGAAATCTGCTGCAAAGACATAGTTCTCAGTGTTGGAATACATGTCTGTGTGCTCCTCCATTTCTAGGTGATTGAAAATAGGTCTGGAAGTGATTTTGCTGAGGGGATCTGGTCCATCCTTTGCCATAAGACATGATAAACTACACTGAAACCATTCCTGATTGATATGCTGAGCTTGTTCTTTAAGCAGTGGAGGTTTTCTAACTTCCCTGGCTGGGTTATATTTGACTTTATCATTATATTGTGATTTTTTTTGTCAGTGTTCTGAGCAGGCACCGAAAGACCTGCTAGCCAGTGCAAGGGGTGGTAGGTGATTGACCACTGACCTCTTCATGCCAACAGCCAGAATAGTGATGGGGATTCTTGGCAGGAGTGGGGAGGGGAGCCACTTGCTCAATGCAACACTTGGGAGTTTTTGTTTATTTTCCTTGTGCCACAGGGATCTTCCATGGAGGGTGTGGGGAATTTAAAATACCATTCTGCCCCCACTTTCCCCCCTTTTTCTTTTTTAAACAACATCATGTGGTAGTTGTAGGTGGTTTGGGGCAGGGTGTGTTTGTTTTTACTGTAATACAGTGTTAATTTAACTCTGAAATCTGCTATTGAGGAAAAAGTGGATTCTCATCAGCCCCAGCAACTGAGCTTTTCAAGGCTGGAGGCAGCAATCTGCAAACTGTCAGGTCCAATTAAAGCAAATGGCTGGAGCTGTTTTTCTCCCTCCTGGAGAGAACACAGTTCATCGAAAGCCAGAAGGAAATTTCATCGGGCTCATGAGCAATTATCTTGTGGGATGAAATAAGAGAGATCTGCTAGATGCCCAGTGTGAACTTTCACTTATAATCACTCTTAATTCTCCAGCAGGCAGATGAGCACTGATCTCACCAGTTTAAAGCCTGAAGTTTTTGTGTTCAGTGGAAGCTGCTAAGGGGAACTTGTTCTTTTGCAGGGCTGGTCTGATGCTGACTTGTAAATCTAAACTTTGACCATCTCTGACCCTGGCAAGAAACCTTCCACCTTTCTGTGTGGGACAGGGGGTTAACCCTGGTTGGCAGTGAAGCACTGCACAGCTGCTTGCTCACCTCCACCCCAGTGTGGTTGGGGAAGTGAAGCAGAAAGGTACAGTTGAGAAAGCATGCTGGTCTTTGGGTGTAACAGTCGCTTGGGAAGGCAAACACCATCACTCAAATCATCCCACCCTTCCTATTTCTTTCCCCCAGCTTTTATCACAGAGCTTGGTGTCATATGGGATGTCCCTGGGGTCAGCTCTCCTGGATGTGTTCTCTCCCAGATTCCTGTGCCCCCCCAGCCTGTTTGCTAGCAGAGCAGTGTGAGAAGCAGAAAAGGATGGGTATTGTCTGAGCTCTGCTCAGCAAAGCTAAAACTTCAGGGTGTTACTGACTTTGGCTATGAATCCATAACAGAGCACCAGAGAAGCTGCTATGAAGAAACTTACCTCTATCCTTGCCAAAACCAGTACACTGTGGTATACACAAGTTCAGTTGTTGGCAGCCTGTGACAGCTGTTTGTTTTTTGACTCACCCAGGTCTTTCCTGAAGGTTGCACGTGCTGTTTGTGTGGCTTAACACAGACAGTGCCCTACTGCACAGTCCAGTTTATTTCATGGGTCTACTCCTTTAGTTAGTTAGAAGCTGACTAATTAAAAACGCTGTGCTGGGTCTTTGCTTCTGGTAGATCACATGGCTGGTTACTGTCACTTTCTGTCTGACTTACTTTGTTAGTCATCACTGACAAAACCCCCTTTGTGGCCTGTAGAACTTGGGTGACAAAACCAGTTTGGATTGAGGCTGTGCAGATGAGTGCTCAGGGTTTGAAGCAGGTTTACCTGTCGTCATCACAGGTAGGTTGAAGTTTGAGATCTCTAGAAGACTGCATGCTCTTCATTTGTGCCTCCACCCCCAGCTGGAAGAACTTCTCTGATCAGTGGATTTCTTGAGACATCAGATTGTTTGGAATCTCAGAGGATTTAGGAAACCAGAGTGCTGGGGTCAAGCTTCTCAGAAGGGTTTGCCCAGAACTCTTATTGAATATTAATAAATTTGCTGGTGCTTCTTTTAGGCCTGCATTCTTTAACAAGGTGAAAGAGTAGATAGTAAGCCACTGTGAGTATCACCCCTTCAAGGTGCAATGGAAAGCACCCCTCCCCTCTCACTGTAACACATCAGTGCTGGAGTACAATGTGATGCAAAATTAAGTTTAGGCAAAACAGATCAATGGGCTGGCATTTGTACAGGACAAGTGTTGATTGTAGAGATAAAAGACTGTCCCATCAAGAGCATTTTAAGCATAGCATAGTGCCTGGGTAGGTATTTTTAGCATTTCTTCACTCTGTGTCCCAGTATTTCAGGATACGTGCCTGCTCTTACACAGTGAAGCTGAAATGATATTAATCCCTGAGCAAAGACATATTAATCACCTCCTTTATTCTGTTTATGTAATACAGTTAAATATACTTTGGGAGCAGGTGAGGTATGGGGCATGGCAGTGCTTTAACCTCATGCAGGCTTTTTCCTGATTGGTTTTTAACAGAGGCAGCTGCCCCACTTCTATTTTTATTTATTTGTTTCTGCTGAGAGTAATTTGTAAGTAAGAATGAAATGGCTTCATTTATCTGCTATTGATACTTAACCCACAGAGACATCATCTGCTCTTGTCTCCCCCTCTGTGCCAGTGAGGCTGTTCTGCAAAATTTAGACAAAACAGAGATCCTGACAGCACAAGGAAAAGGGAAGCAAAGTATCAGCAGGACTGTGGCTTTGCAATGAGACATTAAACTATTCAGCCAATTCTGCAGATCCTGTTGGTGGGCTGAGGGGGGGAATGTAATGGTTTTGTAGTGGTTAAGTTTGTCATGTAGTGGCTGACATGGTCATTCTTCTACCTTGGAAGATCTTCTAGTGCAGGGAACTAAGAGTTTGTGCCCTCTGTGCTGTTGTTAGGCTCTGGATTTGCTCTCTAGCCATCTTTGTGTTAGCTGCAGAAGATCAAGCCTTGGAAACTGTCTTCTCCAAAAAGGGGAGTGGGGCCTTACCAGGCTTTAAAAATATTGCTACCAAAGAGTGTGGGGTGAGAGAGGTGCTGTGCTGACCACCTTGAACTCAAACATTCCCTGCATGGCCTTATGCATTGTTTTCTCTCCCAGGATAAAATGAATGCAAGATCCTTCCCCAACTGTGTTTCAGCTGGAGTGTGCTCACTGCTCATTGCTGTTACCAGAAGGGCTTGAAAACAAAGAGAACCACAATATAACAGTGCCAGGGGTGATACTCTTGGTATGTGCTGTTGATTCCCAGTAGGGTTTGCACAGTTACAGTTTGGAAGGAAAAACTTTTCCACTGTGAGGTTGATGGAGCCCTGGGACAGGCTGCCCAGAGAGGTTGGGGAGTCTCCTTCTCTGGAGACATTCAAAACCTGCCTGGATGTGTTCCTGTGGGATTTAGTCTGGGTGATCCTGCTCTGGTAGGGGGTTGGACTAGATGATCTTTCAGGTCCTTTCCAACTCTTAATGTTCTGTGATTCTGTGAAGATTCCTGTTCTCTTGAAGTTTTACCTAGGTACCTATTACAAATTTATACTAGAGCATAAATGTTGCAAAAGATTCATCTTAGTAGCAAAATTAAGCTGAGACTAACCCTGATAGTGAAGTTTTCATTAGTTTTTTTTTTATTAATTAATGTCTTCAATTAGGAACAGATGTCTGTTTTAAAGAGGAGTGGAGTTCTCAGGATTTGGGTCCATTCTTGTCTTTTTGGACTTGATCTGATAGCAGTAAAATCTTTCATGACTTGGAATCACAGAATCACAGATTGGTTTTGATCTGCTGGTCCTTTGCTTTGATCTGCAAAACTTTTCCTCTTGCAAGTAACACCTCTGCAAGTAGTTCAGCTCCTGCTAACATGCCTTACCACCCAGTCCTGGTTCATCTCAACAAGGCCTGATCTGACAGAGCTGCTCTGTGCATGAGCAAGGGCTGTGGAATGAGATCTGGAAAACAACAAGCAGCTCAAAGGGCCTGACTGCACGTTTATCCCCATCAAGAAGTGGGCCTGATATTAATGCTGTGTGGTGAGGTACTATTAAGCCCTGTGTTTATCAGTAATTATTGAAACAATTATTCTGAAAGCAAGAAAACATTATCATATGCTAAAATTCAATATTCACCCTTATACTAGAGCATTTTTTTTTCTTGTTTAGTAGGGTTTTATGCATAGGTAATCGAAGGGATTGCCAGGGAGCTTCTTAGGAGAGACTTGCTGAGGAGGCAAAGGTTTGAGAGGTGGGGAAGCTGGTTCCAAGTAAGAGACTGACCAAGTTGAGGAGTAGATGGTGAACTCTGTCCTGAAGAAACAGGAGAGGATATTTATCTTCAGGGGAGGACTCTTGGGCCCAATACAAAAGGACTGCATGGGGATCCGGAGTTCAGAGGGGACAAGGAGAGAGACTTGTAGGTGATAGAGCTGTGAATTCAACTGGTGTGGCATTGGGATAATAATAAAGTGCCCTGAGATAGGCAGAAGTCTCCAGATGGGACCCCTGCTATAAACTGGGGGTTGAGTGCCTGAAGTTCAGGTGTGCAGGGAGCTGGGAAGGGCCCCTCCAGGTGTGTGAAGCTGCAGAAGGCAGCACATCTGCCCAGCACACAGCCAGCTGCCCATGGCAAGGGCTGATAGCTCCCCACAGCCCTACTTTGGACCCAGGAAGGGACAAAAGCTATGGGACAGTCCTTATATTGTGCTAAGTCAAAAGGGATTCTTTACTGCATGTTTTGCTGCTTTTCTGCTCTGGTTTCATTCAATAGCAGATATATTTGTGAGTTGTGTGTATCCTTGAGAGAAATCACACTGCTTCCTGGTAGTGAGAGCACATGCTGTGCTGTCCTGGGGTTTTACTGTTTGCTGAGCAGAAAGTGAAGGGTAAGTCTGAATTTGAGCTTATTGGCATGAATACTAGCTTTGCTAATTAACTTAGCAGTTTTGAGCCTTGGTCAGAGGCATTTGATCCTAGCTGTTGTCTATTATTAAAGAATGCACAAGTATTTATTACTGGTTTGCAGGTAGGGAAACTGGGGTAGGGAACAATACTTAATTGTGTAGATAATCGTTGGCCAAACATTTAGCTGTTCAATTTGTGTGGGTCTCACAAAAACACTGCTTGTGTCAGGGAGTGGGGAAAAGCCTTGCCCAGCCTTGTTTCTGTAGGGTGAGCGCTCGCAGGAGGAGTGTAGAAGCAGTACTGCTGAACCCTGGCTGCACAGCCACAGCAGCCGTTCTTAGGCTGGTGTGAGCTGACTTAAATTAACCATCACACCCAACTTGTTTGGATCTCTGTTGATGTTCCTAGTGTGAGGGCATAGAAGAGTAATACTTGAAACTTTACAGCAGTGCTAGTTGATCAATCCCAATGTTTCATTGCTTAATAGGATTTTAACAGCATGGTGTCCCTGAAGTTCCCTTGGAAGAAGCGGTTAAAATGGGGGGTGGGGTATGGTGAGGGCTTAAAATAAGATGCTTGGAGTGACTGTGAACCACTTCAGCAGCTAAATAATGCAGAATGGTTGAAGAAACTGCTCTGGAGTCAGGTGCCTCTCTGCTGCCTTTCTTAGTTGGGAACAGATCTTTTTGAGCCCTGATTTGAACTGCAGACCTTTGCTCTTGTGTAGAACCCCAGTGCAGAGCACGAGGCCAGCAGGACTACCACCAGTGTGCTTTGGTGTCTCGCTGTTACGCTGTCTCCTGAAGGATGAATGACACCATTCTGCTTGCTTCCTGGCCTTCTGTTGAGGTTCTTCTGGGTTTCTGCTGTTGCAGGGAATGCTGATGTGCTCTGTTCTGGGCTGTCTGAGCGAGATGTCTGTAAACATTTCATGAGGTTTGCCCAGTCTGCATTGGGATCAAGGGAGGATAAAGCAAGTGACGTTTGTCTTGACAGAGCTCCTTGGCTTCCAGTTATTCTGCTGATGTCAAGTGAGTAGTGCCATACCAAGCAGAGCCAGGGCCCTGTGCGTATGTTCACCTCTTCCCTGAGAGAGATGAGTTGAAGATCAAATACTGAAGCACGATTCAACTCATTTGCTAATGAATGTCCCTGGCATACCTCCGTTCTGCTTGTTAAGTCCTTATGAGTACTGATCCAAAAGGATCCTTGGCCACTTCAAGGATCCTTGTAAACGTTTGCATTCCTTTCATCAGGTTACTGCCACTTCCAACTATTGATTGCTGTGGCTCTGTTCTTTCCACTCTGTTTTCCTAATCCTTTCAATGCTTTCTGTTGCTTTTCGATGGAAGAATCTCATTAATTTACTCTGCTGCTATTGCTTCTGCCTTTGCTGTTTCACAGAGAATGGAGGACTGGAGAGGGGGCTGAGATGTAAGCTAGCTCCCAGTCTGCTGCAGGTTAATTTAATAAATGCAAGCTGGGCTGTAGCTCTTCCTGTGCTGCTTATTCACTGTTTGTATGAGGGGGGCAGGCCTCAGAACACAGGCTGTAAAACTCTTCAGATCCTCTTCTAATTAAAATAAGCTTCTTTACCCACCTCTGAGTTGTGCTGAGGAGTCCAAAGCTTAATTCTCTTACTCACTGTATATGCTGTGTGGAAGAATGGGTTTATAGCTGCGTAGTAGTGAACACAGGATGTGTTGAATAATAAACAAATACTGAGTTTCAAGAAGCATTGATCTGCCTGTTTTATCAGGTGGAAGACAGAGTGTTTTCTCCTCTTAGTAATGTTTACCTGCTTTCTGTCCCTGAATGGGAATTTATGGAGGAAATCTTGGCTCCTGTGATGACTTCTCAGACCGCCCAGATGCACCAAGGTGAAGATTTTGCCCCCTGTTTGCAGTCTCTACCCTGTCCCAGAGCACCCTGTTGCACAGGCGTATGCGTGGCAGAGCCGGGGCTTCCATCCAGAGCACGCACATGAGGGAGAGCCTCGGGGAGGGTGCGGAACATTGCTGTGAGGGGATTGCTCCTGGCCTGGTGCTGTGAGTATTGGGGCAGGATTCGTGGCTTTTAAAGCATAAAAATAACGGTGCTCTCTGTGGCCGTTCTCCAGGGAATCCGACATACAGCCATGCCTGTCTCCAGCTGGCTGGAGAGCAGAGTTGGGAGTCTCTGGAGGTCGGTCTGGAGGGAACAAGGCGGCTCCTCGCTCGCTGCCGGCCTGACGGAGACGCCTGTGAGCGGGCAGGCTCTAGCCCCGGGTGACTGGGAAGGAAACACGGCTTTTAGCTCAGGGCTCGGACAACGGCCCGGTGCCTCAGCCGTGGGGCTGGGTCGCTGCAGCTTCCCCGGGGGAGCTGTCAGTCGCCGGGATGCTCCGGTACGGGACGGGGCTGTGTGGGGCGGAGGGGCCAGGCAGCGGCTGGCCCCGCCCGGGAGCCGCCCCGCACGGCCCGGCTCGGCTGCGCGGTCGCGGCTGTGGGCGAAGCGCGGAGAGGGGGACGGGCCGAGGGCATCTGCCGGGAAACGAAACCGCCTTGCGGCCGGAAGGCTGGACCCCTCGGGGCCGCGG